>PVJA010002894.1:0-101055 GCA_004027025.1 Myocastor coypus | reverse complement strand
CTTTTTTTCTTTCTTTCTTTTTTTTTTTTTTTTTGTACTGAGGATTGAACTCAGGACCCTGAACTTGCCAGGCAGGTGCTTGTTCAACTGAGCTATATCCCCGCTCCTGCCACTACTATAAATAGCTTAGCTCATCTTTAATTCTTTGTCCTTCTCATTGGATTTAGGCTAAAGATATGATAATTTAGTCTTAAAATAATAAGAACATCCTCCACTATGAGAGCAGAGCTCTGACTCCTATAAACGTCACCTCGTACTTTTGGTGAATCTTTATATTCTTTCATCAAGAACCAACATCTCATTGTAATTTTTTATAAGATCTTTTTATTTTTTAACTTGGAATAAGAATTCTACTACTATTGTCAATATTTTTGTTAAAAATATAAGATTAGATTTTGTGTAAATCATACAAAATAAGTCTGCAACATAAACCATAGGCTATCTACTCTATAAATCGGTATTTCTTTCCAGGGGCACTACAGGAGTAGTTGTGAATATGTCTTCACATTTTTTTAGCCTTAAATCTTTTTGTTGGGGGAACATTTCAAACTCAAAGGATACGTTGAGCTAACACTGTTCCATGCTTCCTCATCTGGAATAAAAGCAGAGATCTAGAGTTCCAGACCTGAATTAACTAAGAACTTATTCATTCTTGCTCAATAACACAGCCAGGAAAATGTTTACATACAAAGCATTTTGGTAGGAGTTATGTATTTATTATTTGCTTTAAAAATTTAGGGTAATGATTGTGGAGGAAAATCAGGTTGATTTATTGTGTGGATTTGACTTATATGACTTATTTTTATTGTTTTCTACAGTAGAAAAGATGATTGTTTCTCAGTATTTTTTTAAGAATTTTTTTATTTTATTTATTTATGTTTTTCTTGTTTCATAACCTTTATTTGCTTATTCACTCATTTTTTTTATGACTGGCTCAGCCCACGCCCTGATGGCAGGGCTGGCGCAGCATGTGGTGCTGGGGATCGAACCACAGTCCCTGAAGCCGCCCAAGCTTTACCAAGCAGGCGCTTTAGACCACTGAGCCATCCCACTGGGCCCCCTCTCAGTATTTTTAAGACAAGTGCTCATAAAAGAAATCGGCCATCACCATGGATTTATGATTTATCTGTGGTTCTGATAAAATAAGACAAAGAATTTCTTAATTTCTTCTTTGGTACAAAGTCAGTCTCCAAAAACTATCTTGTTTTACCATCTGGTCTTGATCTTTTCTGAGATTTTTAAATGTATTTAATACAGGGTCTAAGCGGCTGGGGAGATAGCTCAGTAGAATAAGCGCTTGCTTGGCAAGCACAAAGGCCTGAGTTCAATCCAAGGTTCTGTAAGAAAAACAACAAAAACACAAACAAAAAACAAGGTCTACAGGGTCTCACTACATAGACTGGTCTTGTAGTGATCCTCCTATTCTTCAGCCTCCCAAGCACTGAGATTATAGGCACACCATGCTGTGAGATAATTAATGAAGCTAAACCTAGGCTATTTTATTTGAATCTTGGACTACTATAAAATAACTTTATGAATCTTGTCTCTCCACTTAAAACCCTTTCAGTCCCTCAAAGGTGTATGCCCCTTCATACATGCCTTAATGAGCTATACCTGTGGCCCACATTTGCTGTTCTAAAGCACAGATCTGCACCAGCTTCATGGGCATTGCTGGGTTACTTATTGCTGTATCTGCTTCTGCATTTCAACAAGATTCCCAGATGAATAAATGTTTCTTAGCGCTTCATAGTTTTAAAAGCACTGCTTAAAGTAGAAGTGGAACAAACAGATTTCAGTCTTTTTACTGATGTAGTAAAAAAAAAAAATCCCACATCTATCTTCCTTTCTGAGTGCCTATGTTACAATACTTTCAGCAATATGAATAGACCATTCCACTAAAACAAGCCTAAGCAATTAGGACATTTATTATGTAAATAAAATGAATTCCAAGGTACAATAACTCCAGTTTGAGTCATTGATATCATTAAGAGCCCCCTCTTCTTCAATCCTTTGCTCTGCCATTCCCAGCATGTAGTTGTGTCCCCTGTGATGATAGAATGGCTGCTATGGCTCCAGGCAAAGCATCCAGGTACAACAAAGTCAGCAAAGATGAAATGGTCTGTGTTTTCTTATGTTTCTTTTCTTCAGTTTTCTTGGAACCCTGCCAACAGACTTCCCAGAAGGATGAGGTACAATCAAAAATTATGATAGCTTTACTTTTTAATTAATTATTTATTTATTTTTGTATTTTAGGGCAGGGTCTACAGGGACTACAGGGTCTCACTACTAGATAGAACTCATACTAGAGTGTTTACACTCTCCAGGCACACACCACCACTCCCAGTCTCAATTGCAATTTATCATTCCCTCAGGAGTGGGCCCAGCCTGGCAGGCCTGGGGATTGAACCCCCGGCCCTTGTGCCTGCTTGCAGGCACTTTAATCTGCTGAGCTATTTGGCTGGTCTGATTCTTTAATTTTTTAAAATAAAGTTTGTAAGGTCCATAGCTCAGGCAGGACTTGAAGTCATGGTGATCCCCCTGCCTCAGCCTCCCTGGCGCTGGGTTCACAAGTATGTGCCACAGCACCCTGCTTCATGGTCTTAATTTTTGACTAAGACTTCCTGAAGGAGGCCCTGCTTTTAACACTAAAATTTTTATAATAGTGAAAGGAACTAGGACAATTCTTGCTTTCAAAGTAAAATTGAGACTGAGCAGGAAATCAGCAAGACATCTCAATGCAGAAGCACTTCAAGTGCTGTGTGAATGCTGATGACTTCCACATCACTAGGATCCAGCAGAAAGATTTATAAGATTCACCTACTAAGCTCTACCAAAGATGCAAAACAAGTGCACCAAATACAGTCTTCTATTATGCTCCAACATCCTGGTATAGTAAACTGTTTGCATATTTGTTATTCCCATTACTTAAGTGTTCATCATTCCACCCAGAGACAGAACTGTCAGAGAAGCAACCTATGTGCAACTGAAAACCTCCTTCGTCAAATCTCTCCCTTTGTTTTGTATATATTCTAGATGTAAGGAAAAGCTCTGAGCAATACAGCTGTCACTCCAACATAGCTGCAGTCATTATGGTATTTTATCCTCAGTGGCCACACTATATATATAGTGGGAAGCTATGCTAAATGTTACCGCATCATGATTAACCTAATATGGGAATAAAGAGACAATGAAAAAGAAAAAAAAAACTGTGACAGTAAATGATACACCACCTTTAGTTCTCCCCTCCCTCCCCTACAATACACTCCCTCACTTGGAACACATCTTGGCATTCTTGCCAATTTTTGAAGCAGTCTTCTTTTGTGAGTATCTTTTGCTGTACTGTTATGGTGGCCTCAGGGTCCTGAATTGACTGACTCAAAGTGCTTGCCTTTCACAGTCATTTTGACTTTATGGAAAAGCAGAAATCATTTAGGGCCAGATTCAGTGAATAAGGTGGGTGAGGGTACATTGGAGTGTTTTTTAGACCTGCCCTTTTTGTTGGCTGACACGTGATATACTTTAGTCACATACAAAGGAAGACTTCCAGAATGGCTTCAGAAAGCAGTTAGAGTGATAGGATAAGTGTGTACAATGCAAGTGGTAGTATTTTGAAAGGGATTAATGCATGGTGTCTTTTACTGTCAGAATTTTTGAAATAAATTCAAACATTTACCTCTATATTTTGATCCCATGTGTCTATCACATTTCCAAGTATACAGACTGACTGTGTCTGGCTTATACTAATTAATATCTTTATATTCCTGAAGCAGATGGCACCTGATATCTAAATGCATTGGGTCTCTCTTATCTCTTTTCCATAATTAAGGTGAACAGTGGGGGTGGTGGTAAGGTGGAGTTTTCTAGTAGAAAGACCACTGATAACTTCATCTTCATGATTAAAACAAAGTAGAAAACATAAAATAGGAAGTACACAGTGCTCTCTGATTTAATTTATACCCACACTATAAGCATCACCAGCTAAGTATGTGTTTGTTTGCCCTCAGTTTGAATATAATCTGCACTCTCTGCCAGTGAAACCTGGTGTGCATCTCACTCGTTAATCAGTAGGATTACAAAAAAAATTCACTTGGGACAGGTCTTGAGCTAGGCCAAAATCAGGCCTATTGCTCCACTCCTAATTTACCTTGCAGCCTCTAGAACTTCCTTTAGTGGCATTGGTGGATGAATGGCCTACTGTGATTCTTTGTTCAACAAATACTCTGTCAAGTGTAAGATGCTTGTGTCACTCTACTGATGCAAGCCCTTCATGATGTCCCATCTCCTATTACATAAAATGTTATGGTGCTTCCTAGATGATGCCAGTGCTATCTCATAATACCTTCCTTGTCTCTCACCAGAGCCTCCCTAAGCAGTCATTCTTCACAGCTTTCTTTTTTTCTGTTACTGAGATTCTTATGTTGTTTTGCTCAAGTCTGTGTTCCCAGCAGAATGTGAACTCAGTTCAAGGATGTTGTGGCCCTGCTGTTGTCATTCCGTTTGGTTTGGCATGGGGTAGATGTCTAGGTATTTCTTTGTTAAATATGCACCTGGTAATAATTCTACAGTATCTGGTTCTACTGGTTCTTTCTGTATCAGAGACATGGGAGATGAAGAAACTATAACCAAGAGCAAAAAGCAAGATAATTCTTGTGTATCAGTGAGTCTGAAAGTTTGCCTAAGTTTTATAACTTAGCCACCTAAAGGCCTGTAAATAGCTTAAATAATCTTTTTTTCTGCCAGGCACGGTGGCGCATGCCTATAATCCCAGTACTTGGGAAGCTGAGGCAGGAGGACCAGTGAGAGTTTGAGACCAGCCTGGGCTACAAAAGTGAGCTCAAGGCCAGCCTGAACTGCATAGCAAGACCCTGTTTCAAAAAACAAAACAAAACAAAACAAAAAAAAACCCCTGTTTTCTTTTGAATAGCTATTAGCTTAAACTTTGGATTTAAAATGTAAAGATTCAAACTGGAATTATGACTAGAAAGTGATAGAATTTTATTATCTTCCTAAAATCTTCAGAAAATCAGTGTGTGTGTGTGTGGCGGGGGGTGATACCTCTTTCCCATTCTTGATACTTGCAACTTGCATCCTTAAGAAGTGGGTTCAGGGCTGGATAACTAGTTCAGTGGCATATGCACCTGCCTGGCAAGTGCAAGGTCCCAAGTTCAATTCCTGGTACCATGTGCCATGCTGGCCCTGGAACTGGATGTGGTAGTATACACCTGTAATCCCAACACCAGAGAGGCTGAGTTAAGAGAATCACTATGAGTCCAAACTGTGTAGCAAGACCCTGCATTAATAAATAAATAAATAAATAAATAAATAAATAAATATTTAAAAAGTGAGTTCATCCTAGCACACCAAGAGGCTGAAGCAGGAGAATCAAAATTTGAGCCCAGCATGGGTAAATCAATAAGACACTGTCTGGGGTTGGAGGAGGGAGTACTGAGGAGAATGGCTGCAGAGGTAGCTTTAGTGCAGTGGCTATCTGTTCAATCCTTAAGCTATAATAATAATTAATAATAATAATAATAATAATAATAATAATGGAGTGCAGTCACACAGTAGTCCTTGACATATTCTTTCCTCACTGTCTAAAAAAATCAAATGTGTCATGTGATCAGTAGGTACATTCAGCAGGAATAAATTGGACATGCTTGGCTCAGTTCCGCAGCTTTTCTTCTTGGTATTAAACTTGCTTCCAGCAAGCTCACTTTCTTCTGTCACTCATGCCATGAAATCCTTCCCACTTAAAAAAAGTGATCCTGGCCCAAAGCTGCAAATGACTACATGAGTATGTGTGACCATTTCTGGACAGAGTGAGGTGGCCCATTGCACTCTTGCATCAAGGTATCTCTTCCACTGGCCACTGGCCACTGGCCTGTAATCCCAGCCCTTGGCAGGCTGAAGTAGGAGGACTATCAGGAATCGTAGGCCGCCGAGGCTGTGTAACGAGTTTGTGTCCAGCTTGCATTACATAGTGAGACCCTGTGTCAAAGAAAAGCATAAGATATCTCTTCCAATGTGGGCTTTATCAGTAAGTGAGAGAACATTTTGGATTCTGGATTCCACCAGACCTTTGTTGGTCTCATTCTTCAGTTGGTTCTGAGCACAGGGAAAAGTGTGAGGAGAGTTTATTAGCAATAGTTTCTATATTCAGGATGCTGCGGCATCTGAGGAGTCACGGACCTGGTTAGATGGACTCCCCTAAATTCATCTCTCCTAACCTTAACCCTAACTCTAAACAGCTTTCTGTCCCTTTCATATTGCCTTAGTTACTTTTTACTCATTGCTGGGACAAATACCAGACACTTAAAATGAAAGAAAGAAAGATTTATTTAGCTCACAGTTTGTGGAGGTTGTACTTCATACTCTGCTGGCTCCAAGGCAGCAGAAAACAATGAAGAGCAGAGGAGGAGCACAGTTGTGGCATCCACCAAGCCTCTCACAAATTCTGTGCCGGTGCACAGCTCCTCCAAGGTGGTGAGGCTGCAAATATCAAGCTCCTCCAAAGACGAGAAACTCTCCAAGGAAGCAGGGCAGGGCTGGGCCACGCAGAAATCAGCCAGGGCAGGGCCAGGCTGGGCTCATTGCACAAAGGCTTCCTCAACCCTTTTTAGGCATGTTTGTGCTAAGTCACTCTGGGTGGCCCGTCTGGTCCTAGGGTAGAACTAGTCACATCCCAGGCCATCCTGCAGGATAGGGCCTCACAGCCCAGCCCCAGCAAGGCCCATCCAGCCAAGCTTCTTTAAGTTGACACAATGCATCAGCTACCACACATATGCAAGCCCAAATCCGCCAACCACTTCCATTATGGAGCTCACACATCAAGCCAGTATTTGCCCAGCCACTCCCATGCTAACCAACACAAGGTCGCCTACCAGACAATACCAGGCCACCCCTATACCCAGACACAAGTGAGATTATTAAAACTAACCCATCCTAAATCTGCCTACCCTGTCTGCTTTGCTGTCCCCATAAAGACGATGACAGAGGCTTAAGCTCATGCATTCTGCATCACCCTTTCTCTTGCCAGACCCTGATGTTTCCTTGTTTGTACCTGTGTGGTGTTTCTCTTCCTCTTGAGAAATGTGAGTAATAATCTCTCTTTTCTGTGGCAGGTATCTCATGATCTGTTGGCCTCTCCATACTTAATTAAAACAAAATAAAACAAAAACTAGACTAGAAAACATGTAGTTGTTTGGACTCCTCTGTAGGTCCAAACAGTTCTCTTTAGGAAGCGATACAAAGATTTCATATCACTGTCACTCATATCACTTCTCCCTTCTTTCTTGACATATTTGCTCCCAAGTTAGGAAGATGGGAACAATTAGTTAAATATCTGGGCCATTACAAGCAACAACTGGACCAGTTTTCTTTTCTTTCTTTTTTTTTTTTTTTTTTTAAGTGTATTTGGTGCAGGGTCTTACTATGCAGCTCAGACCTGTAGTGATCCTTCTGTTGCAGCTTCCCCAGCCTGGGATTACAGACATGTGCCACCATGCCTAGTCTTGGTGGCTGGCTCAGTACAGGGCTGGTACGGAATGTAGTAGGGGATCAAATTCAGGTCCTTGAGCTTTCCTAGGCACTTAGACCATCTAAGTGCTTATCTCTGTGGCCTTTTCATATGTGTTTGAGATTCTAACTGCTACAGTCTTATAGTGAAGTAGTTTAAGAGTTTGTCAACTTGGGGCTGGGATGCAGCTCACTGGCATCAGCACCTGCCTGGCAAACACAAGGTTCTGAGTTTGATCTGAGCCCTCAAAACACATGGTACATTGGGAAAGGTATAAAATAGGTAAAGCTATAAAATATTAAACAATACAAGGGATGTTAAAACAGCATGAATTCAGCAAAGTATGACAATGAGAGTTAAGGGAAGAGAAGGACAACCGTGTGGTATGAGTTGGAGCTCAGAGAATGAATGGACTTCACAGAGGAACAAGGTGAAAGGATGCTCTGCAAACCAATTTAGTTGGTTACATTGAAAGGCTTGGGAGGAAGACCTGTTTTTTATTGGCAGAAAGGTCAGGCACAGATAGGTCTAGTGGAAGGAGTAGCTAGTGGAATCTGCCACTTGCTATTTCTTAGATTTGCTGAGCTCCATGCTTTTGTAAAAGTTCCAACGAAAGGTCTGACTCTGAGTCAAGTAGCTTGAGTCATATAGCTACGCCCGTGGGATGCTGCTGTAGTTAATGGGTTGTGGTTCTGTGCTTGGTCAGGTTTGGGTCATAGGCCACCCTGTGGGGCTAGCTACTGAGTTAACCATATCCAAGTCTATGAACCAAGTGTATTTGGCTTATGGCTCTGGAGGTTGGAAAGTCCAAAAGCATGGTGCTGGGATCTGCTAAGGGTCCTTGTATTGGGTCATTAGATAGATAGCAGAGGGCAAAGGAGCACACATGAGACAGAAAGAGAAAGGGCATCCCCACATAAGCAACTCACTCCTGCGAGAACATTAATCCATTCATGAAGGCAGAAATCTCTTGACCCACTCGTTTTTTTAAAAATTTTCATTTATGTATTTGGTATAAGGTCTCACTACACAGCTCAGACTCATAGTGATCCTCCTACTTTTAGCCTCCCCTGTGGTGGAATTACAGACTCAACCTACTCACTTCTTATGGGTCCAACCTTGTAATAAAATTGTCACTTTTGAAGTTAAACATGAGTTTGCCAAATCCTAGCAATTATTAAAATACAACAACGATTCCAAGTAGAAAATACAACAGTCTTCAGAATCCTGGGGGGAATAGTAATGTGAGCAGGGTGGAGAGGAAGGCAAAGACCAACCTGATTGTAAGCTGTGAAGAGATTAGGAAAAAACCTCTTTCAGGTGGGACACAAGATGAGGAACTTTTAAAGTCAGACTGAAGCACATGAGTGAGTCACTAAACAATGACAATTTGCTTTTGATTCTGAACTCCTCCAGAGATTTGATGACAGTAGTCTTAAAGCATAATTAATCAGATAAGAGCAGGCTGAGAATACCAGAGAGAAATTGTGTGAGTAATGCAGAAATGGAATCATAAAGACTTATGCTAGATAGAAAGGGTGAAGTAGAAGTGCTAAGGCTGAAGTCCAGGTAATACTTGCAAAGGAAAGACGTAGTTGAGCCTGGAAAGTGCAAGATCCTGAGTTTGATCCCTGGTTCTGCAAAATAAAATAAAATAAAAAATATTAAAAAAAAGAGAAAGATGTAGTTGCATACAGGGAATGACTAAAGAGAATAAAGAACGGCACCAGTGCTGTTCATGAGAATTACAAATGCGCTATTACTGGAAATTTATAAGGAGGGTTTTTATTTCTTCTCCCAGTGCTTTCTGCCACATAATCCTATGCTTTTGTCCTCAAATTTCTATTAAGGTGAGCAGATGGATTAAGATGCTAGAGGTTATGAATACTGAAAGATTATGTACCCCACCTTCACAGAATATACAATTCAAACAAAGCTATTATTTGTCCTTTTGAGATAGGGTTTCCCTATGAGGTTCAGGTGGGCTTGAACTCTTTTTGCAGCCCAGGCTGGCCTCAAACTCACAGAAATCCTACTGCGTCAGCCTCCTGAGTGCTGAGATTGCAGGCATGCACCACCACACCTGGCTTCAAATGAAGTTATTAGAAGTTCTGTAAGCCTGTGGAAGTCCAGCTGTCATGACTAGTCACCCAGAGTTTTACCAACAATTGTAAATAGGATGTCCTTTTTTCTCCAATCAGAAGTATATTTGCGAGCTGGGCATGGTGGCTCACGCCTGTAATCCCAGCACTCTGGGAGGCTGAGGCAGGAGGATTGGTGCGAGTTCAAGACCAGCCTGGGCTACAAAAGTGAGCTCAAGGCCAGCCTCAACTGCATAGCGAGACCCTGTCTCAAAAAGACAAAAAAAAAAAGAAAAAAAGAAAAAAAAGAAGTATATTTGCGAGGGGCCAGAGAGATAGCTCAGTGGAATAGTGCTTGCCTGGCAAGCTCAAGGTCCTGAGTTCAATCCCTGATACTGAAAAAGAAAAGTATATTGCAACACATACCTATAAGCTCATCAACAGCAACTTTGTTTTTATTTATTTTGTCTTTTTTGAGACAGGGTTTCACTATGCAGTTCAGGCTGGCCTTGAGCTCATTTTGTAGCCCATGCTGGTCTCTAATCATGCTCAAGCTATTCAGTTCAGCATTACTTGATAAACGAGTGACAGTTTGTCACTTATTGATTGGAAACATGCATTTGTAGATGCAAATGTCCTCTGTTTTCTTAGGCAGCTTTTGAAATGATACCTGAAACCAGGTAAAGTGGTGTATGCCTATAATCCCATCACTTGGGTGGCTGATACAGGAGAATCTCTACATAGTGATTTTATTTATGGCAAGTTCCAGCCTCATCAGGCAACTCAATGACACCCTGTCTCAAAAATAAAAAAAAAATAAAAAAAAAAAACAACCAAAAGACAAAAGCAGATATCAACAAAAAGAGGCTGAGAATTTAGCTCAGTATCAAAAACAAATAAATAAAGTAAAATGGTGCTTGGATACAGTTGAAATGTTTGTAACTTCTAGCTGTTAAAGAATAAAAGTACTGGGCTGGGGAGATAGCTCAATGGTCTAAGGGCCTGCCTGCCAAGCACAGGAATCCAAGTTCAGTCCCCAGTACCACATTCCATGCCAGCCTTGGAACCCTGGGGTGAGCTGCCCCTTCTAGAAACTGGACATGGTCGCACATGCCAGTGCTGGGGAGGCTGGGACAGGAGGATCACTAGAGTCCAACCTGTGTAGTGATGCCCTGTATTGAAAGAATAAAAATAAATAAATAAATAAATAGATAAACAAATAGAAGAATAAAAGTATACCAGCCAAACACAGCAACACACACCTATAAACTCATCAACAGCAACTTTGTTTTTATTTATTTTGTCTTTTTTGAGACAGGGTTTCACTATGCACATCAGACTGGCCTTGAGCTCATTTTTTTTGTTGTTGCTATCACAGAAGAGCTGATTTATTGTACACGCTTTACACTCAGCCAAAAGCGAGAACAGAAGTAGTCCAGAATGCCAGAGATCCAGGGCAAAAAACCAGGGGACTGCTTAGTTTGAACCTGGTAGATCTCTCTTTGAGGTGGTCTTGGCGATCAGATGGCAATGCAGTTCTAATCCACTGAGACGTTCTAGACAGCACGCAGTCCAAAACCTGTTCCAGCCATGTCAGCCTCCAGCATTCTTTATTTCTGTTGCTTTGGCCTCCATGGGTGTACGAACTATTTTACTTGGACTTCTGTCTCATCTTTCTTCTTTTACGCTTCAGTCTGCACATTCACTTCTTCCTCCACTTGGCTCTCATGGCGCAGAGGTTTCTAAGAAGATGGCATTAAAGTTGAGAGCCTTGAGCTCATTTTGTAGCCCATGCTGGTCTCGAACACACAGCAATCCTCCTGCCTCAGTCTTCCTAGGGCTGGGATTACAGGCCTGTACCACCACACCTGGCTAGTAGCAACTTTATTTTTTTATTTAATATTTTTATTGCATAAATTTAACAGTGGTGCAACTTTATAGCAGAAGTGTATCATTATTTCTTTCATAGGCAAGGTGACTCAGCTTCAGGACAGGTAATGAACCTGCAATCCCAGCTTGATTTGACTTACTTCTGTATGGTGGACAGAAAAGACCTGCTTTCCATTACTACATTACACACTCTCCAAATAAATAAACACTGGGCTTTCTTTTCCCAGGTGGACAACGTGTTGATCTGCTTTAGGAGAAGGGGTGGCTGTCTCCACCATATCAATAAATCCACACAATCAATTTTTTCTCTAGCGTTGGAACGGATCCATTTCCTCAGTTGGGTCCCAGATCAGATGGTGATCAGATAGCAGGGGTTGCATTTAGGTGTGGCATTTCCTGAAGAGTCCAGTCTCACCTAGCATCTAGGGGTGCTCAGGAGGTGTGTGCTGTTCGGAGCACCACTGGACAGGCTTATACAGCCACATGGTAGGGCTCTCTTCTCCCTTCCCTCCCAGTCTCTCTGCACTAAGCCTTGACAGTTGCTTACAATTCAATAAAACGGCATAGGCTTCATTTTTATTTCTGTTCTTTTTCATCCATCTTCAGAAATAATAAAAGATTTCAGAAAAATTGCAAGAGCTGCTTACGGAGTTTTCCTGTGTTCTTCACCCAGTCCTTCTATTGCCAACATTTTGTATAAGCATAGTTTAAGGATCAAAACCAAGAACTTGGTACAACACTAACTAAAACACACAACTTATTTACACAATGACATACTTTTCCTACTAATGCCCCTCTACTATTCTGGCACCCAACCCAAGGTCAGGCACCCCATTTGGTTGTCATCTTTCCTTGGGCTTCTCCAGCATGGGAATGACCTCAGTCTTTCTTTTTCTTCTAGGACCCTGATGCTTGAGTGCCAGTCACTCATTTCATAGGATTTACTTTAATCAGGTTTATCTGATCTTTTCTCATGAGAGAGGAAATGCACTTTCAGGCACAAGCATGCAGAAGGGTACCTGCGGGGCTGAGTGACAGCAATGGTGGGTTTCTAATCAAGGGAGTGGTGGAATACAGTTTATCATTGATGACACCCCCTCCTCTGGTAGCTTTGTGCAGATCACACTAAAGAGATGAAGATTCTTCCTGAAGCCACCTGTACAAAAGCTATCAAAATTGATTAAGCCAGGGATGAACAAAGCCTGCAAGGACAGAGGTAGAAGTCTGAATATGTGATTTCTGAGATAAAACTGTTAAGATCTGGGATAGTTTCCATGAGTGGAGTGAAGGGAGAGAAAGAACCCGAAGATGCATACTAGGCTAACACACTATGGGGATGGGAAGATTTTTGCAACCCAGATTCCTCAATAAGATTTAAAAATAACACTGATCTGCTGATGTATAGTTGCTCTAAGGAGCTGTCTGCATGTTTGCAGAAAAGATACACAAAAAGATAGAGAAGAAAAATGCTAAGCCATTCATTTATTCTTGTTTCCAAGCTCCAGCTTTGGAAACTTGGCATTTTTAGACTGAACCTATGACTATGGACCAGAAAGAAGTGTCAGCATTTTACCATTGCCTTTGTTTTCTCTCTCTCTCTCTCTCTCTCTCTCTCCCTCTCTCTCTCTCTCTCTTAAAGATTTTTTTATTTATTTCTCTTAAACCTCATTTATTTGTTTGTGTATGGCTTGCCCAGCCCGCCCTGGGGTGGGGGTGCACAGCATGTGGTGCCAGGGATCCAGGAGTGGTCACAGTGCTTGCCTTAAGTTTCCTCCACAGGCGCTTTAGACCCCTGAGCCATCTCACTGGGCCCGTTTTCTCTTGGTAAAAGAAAACTTTGGCATGTATGTAGAAAATGTTTGCTGGGTGTGGTGGCACGTGCCTGTAATTCCAGCACTGCGGAGGCAGAGGCAGGAGGATGGCAGTGAGTTTAAGACCAGCTTGATCTACATAGCAAGACTGTATCTCAATTTTTTTTTTAAATTTATTGTATGGTACAGTATGTGAAAGAATTTGTGCGTTGTCTGAGTTGGGAGATGAGTGTGTGAATGCGATGGTAGCACTCAGTGAGTTGTTTCATAGACAATGAATATTTCATAGAAATCACCTGTGGTCTTAATATAGAACAGTGACGATGAGGTTAAAATTCAAGAGAAAAGAGTAGGCAGATGGGCAACACATGCCGCTGATCCCAGCTTTGTGGGAGGCCGAGGCAGGAGGATCATAAATTCATGGGCAGCTGGGGCAACTTAGCAAGACTCTGGCTAAAAAAGAGAAATCAGCGAGTATTGGAAATTCAAATTTTTCTTGGTTAAGATGGAAGGTAGGGGGAAAAAGGTTTGCAAATTTATCTAATTTCGGAAAAAATTAGCTGAGGCTTCAGTGTCCTAAAAGTGGGTTGTCTTACAAAAGGAAGTTTGGCTGATTTGAAACCAGTGCAGTATAATTGTAAGGAAACCTCTATATTCTTAAATAAAAGAGGTTTTAAATTGGGGCTGTTGCCAAGGGTATATATAGCTCAGTGGCACAGCACCTGCCTGGCAAGTGAGAGGTCTAGAGTTTGATTTTCAGTACTAACAACTAACTAACTAACTAAATAAATAAATAAATTGGGGCTGTTTATCAGAACCATATTTTGGGGGATGTGTACAAAACTTCTGTACATGCAAAATTTTTCTTTCACCAAGAGAAAACGAGGGCAATGATAAGAGGCTGACGCTTCTTTCTAGTGCGCAGTCACAGCATCTCACTACATAGATGAGACTCGTAGTGATCCTCCTGTTTTTAGCTCCCAAGCACTGGGATTACAGGTGGGTGCCACCACACCGAGTCTCAATTGCCATCTCAGTGCTCCCTGCAGGTGGAGGCCAGCACACCTTTCGATGCTGGGGATCAAACCCTAGCCCCTGTGCTCTGCCTAAACAGGCACTTTAGTCCACTGAGCTATCTGGCTGGCCCTTAGAGTGCTTAACAGCACAGCTGCTCAGGGCTCATCCCAAGTGATTCTGACACCATAGATGTATTATTTAGAGTACCTTTTGTGGCTCATGGCAGAAAAGCAGTTCAAATCCATTTTGGCCAACAGTTTTGTACAGGTTATGCAATTGCAATCTAATGTGTAACAAATTCTCCAAAATGTAGCAATCTGGTAGTGTTTCTGCGCTCAGCATTTGGGGCTGGCTAAGGTGGTGACTCTGCTACAAGGTCTCTCATGCAGTTGGAATCAAGGTGTCAGCTCGGAGGGCTTCTGTGAGCTACCACTTGGCTGAGGGCTGGACTCTGTCTCATGGCTGCATGCTGGTACTGGCTCTGGACAGATGGAACTATTATTTTGCCATATGGCTCCTTGCACAGGAGTGCTAGAGCATCCTCAAAATAGGTTGGGTTGTTTCTGCACAGTGAACCACCCAAGAGAACAAGGAGGAAGCACCTTGACCTGGATATATGGCTAGGATTAAGTTATCCTTCAGGAGGAGGGACATGGTGTGCGTATGTTGGTTAATGTTTTATGGCAAATCAGGTGCCAGGGAGATAGCTCAGTGGAATAAGTGCTTGCCTGGCAAGTGGAAGGTCCTGAGTTCAATTCCTGGTAATGAAAAAAAATTATGGCAAAGGCTGAGAAGCACCCACATGTAGTGTTGAACGTCATGGAGAAAATACATTTGTATTTACCATAGTTACCCATCCTTTTTATAAGGTGAAAATAATTAAAATGAGCATTGAGAAAAACTCTGAGAAAGAATAATAACTATTTTTAAAGCCCAAAGGGTTATGAGTGACCTCTAGCCATAATGACAGGCTTAAACTTAATAAACTTTTAAAAAAATCTTCAATATACCCATAGCCCTTTGGAGTTCCTCAGATGAGTTTTATAACATGTTATTTGATCTCAAGAACAGTTTTAGGCTCATAGGATGGAGTCAAGAGGCTTGGGACTGAAGGATGGCGCTAATAATAGTGCACACCTACAGGTGCCAGCATCTGACTGCAGACTTTGTATGGATTAACCTTTGGAGTCAAATGCAGAGACAGCAATGAATCATTTCAGTTTTGCAGAGAGCTCAGCTCCCTTAGCTTGGAGAGCTACAGGACCTGCCTGCAGTAAGCATGGGAGCTGGGACAAGGACTTAGGTTTTCTGCTCCATCCCTTGTCCTTGCTACTTGTCTGCCCCCTTGTCAGAATGCCCAGCCATTGTTGCTACTGCCCTACTTGCCCCATTCCTGTCTTATTCCTCCTCTTCCAGCAGCACAGAGGAGGAAGATAGAGGAGCAGCAAATGAAGGCCAACAACAGGTCTTTTCCTTTTTTAATGACAGTGTCTTTGCAAGGTTACTGGAAAGGAAAAAAAATAACAGAAAAAATATATTGGGGCTGGGGAAGTAGCCCAGCTATAACCACCTGCCTAGCAAGTGTGAGGTCCTGTGTTCTGTCACTTGTACCAAATAAGAAACAAAAAATGAACAAAACAAAAGAAAACAAAAAATATATTGGGCTGGAAGAGAAATGTCTGGCTCTACCACTGATGACATGAGTGCCACTAGATAACATCTTGGTTCCTTTTTCGTAGTCTGGTAGAGTAATGACACTTGTTAAGGTTGAACCAGTTTGCAGGAATGTGGTAGGACAAGTGGCATGAAAGATGTAAGACATGCTGCATTCCTATACATATTTTTCTGAAAAAAGATGATTTCTGAGCACTAAAGCAACTCTGTACCTCACACCTCAAACTTTTAACTGCTCTGAGAACTTAAAAATATGCCTGAATGTCAGCTGTCAAAGTCTCCAACTGCAAGGACTAACATGACTTCTTTGTGCTGTTTGAGATTTGTGCATAGCACCTTAAATTATTCAACACATGTGAATATAATAAAGTGAGCACTGAATATTCCAAAGTTTAAATGCTTCTCTGATTGCCAACATTATGCAAACTGGGGGACCAGGATTAGTTGGTTTAGGTATAGTGAACTTTAAGGTGGGTGGAGTGACAGCAGAAAACTGTTTGGAAATTAGCCTCGTAGTATAGCACATATTAAGGCTAAAAGCTCGTATTTGAACCATAACAATGCATTCTGAACCTGCCCACAACACATGAAGGCAGGGCAGCCTTGGACAGCTATTTTACAATTCAAAGCCTCATAATTATATGGCAGTTTATAAGGGTCAAGTAAAGTATGCGAAGTACTGTCTATATTACTTTTTAAAAGGTTAAAATATGATTATCATATGTACATAAAAGAAGCATGTCTCCAACATTCACTTCCCATGTTAATGAGGGACCTGGTGTCTTAGTTACTTTTCTCTTGTTGCTAGGACAAATACCTGACAACCAAAATGAAGGAAGGAAAGGTTTATTTAGCTCACAGTTACTGGAAGTTTCAGTCCATATTTGGCTGGCCCAAGGCTGAGTGGAACAGGGCAGAGTACATCCAGTTCATGGCAGTGGGAACAGCAACAATCAAGACAGAGGCAACTGTCCAACCAGGGTAGCAGAGAGCAACAGGGCTAGTCTGTCTCTCTGTCTCTCCTTTAAGTACATCAGGCTCTCTGCCTTAGCCTATCCACCTTGGGCCACACCTATAATTCGCAGCAGTACTCAGACAGATAATCTCATCACTACTAAAATACATAATCCCAGTGACTCATGAGTCAAGTCTCAAGCTATAGAAGTGCCTGCCTTATGATTGTATGAGGTTTTTTTGGGGACAGCGAGGCATAAACCATAACACCTGGCAAGACAGTAAAGCTGGTTTAAGGAGAACTAGAGACCATGAAGTATTTGTGGGGGGTCACAAGACAAGTACTTGAATAAGATTGCTAATTTTGCACAAAACTGGTTAATGTACAGATATAAAAGAGAAGTAACTTCTACAGTTATTGTTTCTACCAGACAGTTTACACTTGCATAAATTTAAGTTGTATCAATAGTTGTTCTCAAGTGTGTGAGGGTGAATTTGTCCTCAGGGGGGCATTCAGCAATGTCTGAGGACAGATAGTTTTCACATTGGAGGGGGGCCAGCTGGCATCCACTGATAAGAGAACAGGATGACCCTAAACATTCTTCAATTTATAGGACAGCCACCCACAAATAGATATTTAGTTCAAATGTCAATAGTGCTAAGACTCAGAAAATCGCTATCAGTTTCTATAAGTTAACATTTACCCTTGTAAGCCTTAAAATATCCTAATCAAGAGAAAATATCATGTCAAACAAAAGTACACAATCCTAGGTAATCAGAAAATCCTGAAAGAGCATGCAGAAACCTCTTATACTTGTCTGTCTGTCTGTCTGTCTGTCTGTCTGTCTGCCTGCCTGCCTGACTGCCTATCTATCTATCTATCTATCTATCTATCTATCTATCTATCTATCTATCTATCTATCTATCTATCTATCTATCTGGCACAGGGTCTCACTATGCAGCTAAGACTCAGTGATGCTTCTGTTTTCAGCCTCCCCAGCTCTAGGATTACAGGCATTTGCCACCATATCTGGTTGGTCTTTGTGGCTCAGGGCGTGGGGTCAACACAGCATGTAGTGTCAGGGATGGAACCTTGGTCCCTGTACTTGCTGAGCAGGTGCTTAACCTGCTGAGCTATCTCACCAGCCCCCTGTTACTTATTTTTAAATTTTAGAAAAATTTCATTTGATGCAGTACCTAGCACATACATGGTAGGTGCTCAAAAATTTATTCTTATTATAAAATTCCAGCCTCTTGTTGATGTATATCTACTTATACAATAAAATAAGTCTAGCATGACTTTTTTAATTTTTAAATTTATTTCTCTTAAACCTCATTTATTTGTTTGTGTTATGGCTGGCTCAATCTGCCCTGGGGTGGCGGTGCGCAGCAAGTGGTACCACGGATGAAGGAGCAGTAGCAGAGCAGAGCTAGCCTTAAGTTTCCTCTGCAGGCATGATTAAAGAACATCACAGCATTATCACTGCCAGAAATTATTTTCCTATTGCATTATTTCTTCATGGTCACTTTGAGGTTTTAAGAAAGCCGTTCCAGAAAAGCTTCAATTGAATAGATGGTAGATCATGTTTAAAAAAGCAAATTATGCCGGGCGTGGTGGCGCACGCCTGTAATCCCAGCACTCGGGAGGCTGAGGCAGGAGGATTGGTGCAAGTTCGAGACCAGCCTGGGCTACAAAAGTGAGCTCAGGACCAGCCTCAACTGCATAGCGAGACCCTGTCTCAAAAAAGACAAAAAAAAAAAAAAATAAAATAAAATAAAATAAAATAAAAATAAAAATAAAAAAGGAAATTATAACTAAAATTAAATTGAAATCCTAGACACAAAAAACCAAACCTCTTGTTCTGTTTGAGAGTATATTATCAAACTTATGTTCCTCAAATATGAATGACTGATGTTGAAAAAGCTATGCTAAGTAAAACCAAAAGACCACAATCTGTGCTGGATATCAAACTCAGGACCTTGCATATACTAAGGAAGCTTTCTATCATTGAGCTATATCCCCAGTCATGTCTGTAGCATTTTTATTGTGTGGACAAATGCTACACAGTGTCCCAGAAATTAGAAATGGCAAAGTTGAAGAAAGCAAAACAAAAGAAGAAAGGAAAGAAGGAAGAAAAAGCCACAGTTGTGGAAATTCACCTTTCATAAATTAGTTGAACAGTATATTCAACGGTTGTATTTATTTGAATTAGGCTAATGAGAAGAGAGAATTAACACAATGATGTAAACAGAGAACATTTGAAGAATTATATGGTTTATTTTTATTGTTTTACTTTTGCATGTAGTTCAGGCTATCTTTACCATGTGGTTGGTCTCAAACTTACAGAGATCCTCCAGGTCAATCTTCCAAGTTCTGGGATCACAGGTATGCACTACCATGCCTGAATCAGAATTGTATGCATTATATGAAACACAATTAGAGCCAGGGAGATAGCTCAGAGGAATAAGTGCTTGCCTGGAAAGTGCAAGGTCTTGAATTCAATCCCCAATATCACCAAAAAAATTATTTTTAAAAAATCTAATACATAAATGCATATAAATTTAATAAACAGATCAATAATAAAATACATGGCAATGTTTAAAATGAGTATAATGTGCCGGGTGTGGTGGTACACACTGCAATCCCAGCACTTGGGAGGCTGAGGCAGGAGGATCAGTGCGAGTTCGAGACCAATCTAGGCTATAAAAGGGAGCTCCAGGCCAGCCTGAACTGCATAGTGAGACCCTGATGATAAATAAATAAATAAATAAATAAATAAATAAATAAATAAATAAATGAGTAAAATGTAAAATAAAAATATAAACATGTCAGTAGATGATTTAATACTATGTTATATAAATAAACTATAAATAAAGCACTGGAGAGTAAGAAAAGGATTCTACGGAGGACAGAAGGGGCACTGGAGGACTGTGACACTTACCCAGGACTCTCCCCATGTGCCCCGCACCAGGGAGAGCCAGGCCTTGCTGGAGAAGGCACTGGCCTGCTTCCTTGGATGGCGAAATCGCAATCGTGGTGCCACACTGGCAGGTGACTCTTTGAGCCATCCACTGCTACTCCTACCAGGGTGTTGTCCTCTAGGTATAGGGACTGGAAGCCCAAAGTCATACTTGCTGTGGGTGCCTGGCGAGCATCACAAGAACTGAACATGAAACCTTTCTTCCAGCCATGAGCCTCAGCGTCCCACATCATGCCTTAACATCATGTCAATCAGAGAAGTGCTTGCAGGGCCCAGGTTCACTTCCACAAAAGAGGCTGGATGAGAGAATTTAGAAGTCCAAGCCAGTCAAGTCAGTAACCAGCTTAAGGGGGACTGTGGTGTCTTCAGGGACAAACAGATAACCCACACAAAATGCCAGTGTGGGATCCTCCAGGCCTGCAAACCAGGTAGAGCAATTATTGTAAAGCATGGCCCTTAAGTGGTCTGTATGTACTTGGTACTATTAATGTGTATTAGAAATGTCAGTTCTAAGACCGTACCCCAAATTAGAAACTCACCAGCTATCTAGAATGGAACAGGTCTTCCAAGACTCTGCTTCCAAGCTTCTGGAACCTCTGCTATGAGCTCAAACTTTGAAGACTAAATATGGATTTCCTCATATGAACTTAAGTCTCTATTTTTAATCTTGAATAAGAAGACTAACTTCTCTAGCATCTGGATATGAAGAGTATTATGTTTCTACTTGTGCCCTGACACCTTGTTTCTGGACTCCTGAGCACTAGATACACCCACTTTGATGGCATATCTGGTTTGATGTTCTCTTATCTGCATGTCATGCCACCCTGGGCTCCCAAGCTGGTACTGTGATTTTTCTTTCAGTGCAGTGTGTGCATGAAGCAAACAGTGACATGTCTTCTGCCTTTTCCATGACCTTACCTTTTCTTAGCTCTCCACCTCTGAAGGGTACCCAGAGAGCTAGAGCCACAATCCAAAGGTCAGCACAACCAGCATCGCGAGGCTCCTAGGAGCTCACTCTGCTCCTCAGACCACAGGAACCTCAAGAGCTGGCCTGTCGCCCTGACTGTACTCTGAAACCCAGACCAGAGAGCTTCGTTTTTCCCTGACACAGCTCTTGTGTTGCTCAGCTTCTTGATTTGCTCCCTTTAAGGGAGGGAGAGACGATCAGTTCTAGGAGGCTATTTTCCTGCTATTCATTGCTCTAAAACAAAAACTGTGTTCTTGCTTACGTGATGTTGGCAGCATGGCTTGGCCCTGATCCCACCACTAGCCAGCTGCGTGGTGCCAGACAGATCACCAGCTCTGGTTTCAACTCTCATGCTGAGAAAGTGTTGGAGCAGCTGATTCGGCTCAAGGATTTTATGATCCTATGCATACTCCAAGCTTATCCTTAAAAGGTAAGCTGATCAGTTTAAGTCTAACCCATTAATGTGCTAGTCTGTGTGCTTGAATCTCAACCCAGAGTACAGCAGTTTGTATCTTTAAATCTCCACCTGGTTTTTCATTGTTTTTTTTTATACAGGGCCTCACTAAGTTATCCAGCCTGGCCTTGAACACTTGGTGATCCTCCTGCCTCAGCTTCCCAAGTGCTAGGATTACAGGAGAAAACCACTATGCCCAGCTTCAGCCTGCATGTTTAATACTCAACACAGTATTCATATAGCATATCATCTTAGAGATTGAGGTTATGCATGCAAAACATTGTATCTTTATAAGTAGACATTATATCTTTATAAGTAGATTGTTCAATGAGAAGATTTGTACTAATAGTGTTTAGACAAGATATCATGTCTGCATCTTGTACTCTGAACTACTATGAAGACAACAATATGCGATGTATTAATTGTTATATCTGTCCTACTAATCTGTTATAAAACTGTCTCATTGCTATTTCTTTCTCATTAATATTAATAAAAAAGAAATTAGATGTGTCATATGGATGTAATTTCCCATGTCACTGAATTATTATGTAATGTGAACACACACTAATAATGAAGCTTCTCAAGATTTTTTTAAAAATTATGTAATAGGAATACTGAATTAATCTTATGATCAGTTTATTTGAGCTCCATCTTGTCTTTTTTCTTACACAGGGAGCATTCACATATTTTCTCCTTTTTTCCCAGTCTCACTGATAACAATAAATACAAAGTTATTTCAGTGACTTGAATGTTTTGCAATTTTAATGCCTGTTGTTCAGGGCCACCTCCCATCCCTGCCCCCAACCTTATTCTGACCTATTTTCCTATGCTGAGCCTGGGAGAAAAGTCAAATGCAGCCATTCCCAATCCAATTCCCATGGAGGCCCTGCCTCCATGGTGGAAAAAGAACTTCAGAAATTCCTAGAGACAGAATATGAACAACTGTATTTTTCAACCCCCCAACAATGAAACACTCCCATTAAAATAGTACAAATCACATTAATCTTGACAGAAGGGGTTTGTAGAAACCTACAAGGGGTTTGCAGAAGAAAAGCTTCCACAGATACTTTTGAGTTGCTTTCCTATTTCTTCTTCCATTTTGCTAAAGCCCCTTGATTTTGGTCCGGTAGCAACATCCCGAGGCAATGGATGAGTCTAGAATGGCTTGCATCTGTTGTGGTGGCATCTCCTTGCAGCCACCATGCAGCGAGATGTGGCCATCTGGCCTGGTTCTAATGGGGAAAGAGGGCAGAGAAGTGCAAGATGCCAATCCAAGGAAGCCAAGGAGAGCAGACTAAGCCCTGGGGACCTAGCTGCACTAGCTGCAGCACACTCAGCCCTCAGACCAAGTGCTGTTGTGCTCTCATCTCAAAATGAGAAAGTTAAGACCTTAAAGTGATTAAGGTTAGTAAGCTAATAGGAGGATGAACTATAATTTAAGCCTAGATTTTTTTTTTTTATGGGACTGGGATTTGAACTCAAGACCTTGCACTTGCCAGGCAGGCACTTGTGCCACAGAGTTATCTCCCCAGCCCCTTTGTTTTGTATTTTTAAAAATTAAGATTATTGACAGAATTTAGATAAACATAATGATCACATTTATTGCAGGGGATGTAAATCGCACATGATATATATTGAAGCCTTTTTCTCCCCATTTCCCTCCCCCCACTTCAAACCCTCTTCCATTGCTTATTTACAAAGATTTGTTATTTTTTTTCTCAGTTTTCTTTTCCCTTCCTCCTTTTTCTTGTCTCGTTCCCTTTGAACAATTTCTTCATATTTTATAATATTTACTATCTATTTTGGTTATTTACACTTTGTTTCTCACACCAGAAGGATGATGTAATATTTACATCATACATCAGTCTGATTTATTTCACTTAGGAGTATGATCTGAGTGTATTCATTTACTAATAAATGTCTCAAATTTATCTTTCTTTATGGCTCAGTATTCCACTGAATTAAAAAATACATCTTTTTATCTATTCATCAGTTGATGGGCATTTGGGCTGTTTTTAAGATTTAGCTATTCTATATAGTGCTGTATAAACATGGGTACACATATATCACTGTGGCATAATGCATTTGTTTATTTATTTATTTAGAGACAGGGTCTCACTGTGTAGTTCAGGTGGTCTGGGCTCACTATGTAGTACAGCCTGACCTCAAATTCATGGTGATCCTGCTTTCTCAGCCATCCTAATTCTGGGATTACAGGTATGTGCCCCTGAACCTGGCTGATTCTTTTAATTCTTTTGGGAAGATATGGAGAAGGGCAATAGCTGGGTTTAATTGAGCCCCATGCTGGGTTGAAGTGAATCTCCACACTGATTACTACAGTGTGTGTCCCACCAACAGTGGAGAAGGGTTTTTCTTCTCCCAAAGCCCTTTCAGCATTTTTTATGGGTTGATTTCCTGAGGAATAAGAAGAGACCTAGAATAGCAACAAAGGCAAGGCAGGGGGCAACACAGTCCCTGACTTCAAATTATACTACAGAGCTACTGTGATAAAACTGCATGGTAGTGGAAAAAAAAGAAACATGAGGATGAATGGAACAGAATAAAAGATGTAGAAACAACTCCAAATACAATCAGCCACCTTATTTTTGACAAAGGGGAAAACATATTCACTGGAAGAAAGACAGCCTCTTTAACAAATAGTGCTGGAAAAACTGGCTTTCCACATGGTGAAGACTAAAACTAGACCCATGTGTCTCATCATGTGCATTAAAGTAAAACTGAAATGGACCAGAGATTAATTTAAAATGTTAACACAGAGGGGGCTTGCTGGTTAGCTCAGCTGTTTAGCACCCATGTGGGCAAACCCAGTCCAGTGTAGGGGACTGCAGTTCAATCCCCAGCTCCTCCGCTATACCAGACCCACCCTGAAGGCAGCCCAAAGCAGCCAAAAAAAAAAAAAAAAGCCTTCTGTCTTAGTTACTTTTTACTTGTTGTTGGGACAAATACCCGACACCCAAAATGAAGCAAGGAAAGGTTTATTAGCTCACAGTTACTGGAGGTTTCAGTCCATATTCGGCTGGCCCAAGGCTGAGTGGAACAGGGCAGAGAGCATCCAGTTCATGGCGGTGGAACAGCAACAAAATGGTGACAGAGGCAGCCAACGAAACAGGGCAGCAGAGCAACAGCAACAACTTCAGTCTGTCTCTCTGTCGCTCTTTATATTATGTTCAGGCTCTCCACCTTAGGATATCCACCCTAGACCACACCCATAGTCTCAGCTTTACTCAGACCAATAATCCCATCAGTACTAAAACACATAATCCCAGTGAGTCATGAGTCAAGTCTCAATCTATAGAAGTCCCTGCCCAATGACTACATGAAGCTTTGGAGGGACAACTAGACATAAACCATAACACCTTCTAAAATATTAACAAATATTAAATCTTCTGGAAGAGAGAATAGAACTGTTGAAGGCATAGGAGTAGGCAAAGACTGCATGAGCAAAATCCTGATTGCAAGGGAAATACTACAAAAAAAAGCATCAACTGGGATCTCACCTTACTAAAAAAGCTCCACATAGCAAAAGAAATTACCAACAGAGTAATGAAAACTCAGAGTGGGAAAATTTTTTTAGCCAGTTATGAAGAATTGAAAAAAATCAGATACTGCACATTTAAAGAAAGACCCAACCCAAAAATAGGCATCTGAGATAAATACAAACTTCTCAGATAAAGTAAAAATGGTAAACAAACAGATGAAGAACTGTTCAACATCAGCATTCCAGAGATGCAAATTAAAACAATGCTGAGATTTTATCTCTCTCTCCAGGAATGGCCATCACTAATAAATCATTCTGTATTCTTTCATAGTGTGGAACCCAAAGAACCTCTCAGTCATCACTAAATGCAAGCTAGAGATAAAGAAATAATGAGAGCTAACTAAGTCAGTGAGAAAAATATTTTATAAGTACTCAGACAATGATAAGCACTGCTCATTATTAATGAACAAAAGGATATGTGGCACATAATTTAAGTGCCAGCACTGAAAGTGGCAAGAAGAAATTACACTATTGTGACCTCCTGTATGTGCTAAGGAGGTCCTCCCATATCTTCATACAACTGAAGCTACCTGCTTATTTTTGTGATGTTAGACAATTAGTTTGACAGAAAAAGTAAGACAAAGGAAATCTCTCTACTTATACAAGTCTCAGCATAAAGATACAATGGTATTAGACACAAAGGAGAAAGCCTGCAACAAAACTCAAAAATGCTCGACGTACTGTAGTGAGCTGAAGGTTTAATCAATGTGATACTGCTGTCTACCGGGGGTAGACACTACTATGGAATGGTAAGGAGCAGCGTTTTCCACATCATGGGTTACAATTAATGCTCAAACAAAAATAAAAGAAAAATCACAGTGTGTAACACATATAAGGCCAATGTCTTATAGTATGTGGCATGTGTATATCCACCCACATACATAGTGGACCCTCAAATTATGACTAACCTCATATACAAACAATTTGTGTTATGACTGAAATTTTAGGTTTAACTTAAAACCAAAGTCTAGAATTACAACCCAAGTGCTGGCCACTTATAAAGATGCAAGTGAAGACTTGTGACACCAGAAAAGGGTCTAAGCATATGTTAATGCCAGTTTGACCCTATATACATGTGTTTTTGGGCATGCTTTTAGTTACTGCTTTATATAACTGCTACAATTATTGCTATCACAATGCCCCATAAAAGCTCAAAAGAAAAAAAAAGGCTACTAAGAGAAGGGAAGACAAAGTAATGATATAAAAAAGGATGAAATTATAGAGGAATGTGTCTGTGTAACCAATCTTGCCAATACATACAGCATGTTAAAACCCACCATCTTCACAATCTTAGAGAAATGATTTATATGAGGAAGCTAGTGTTGTTAAAGGTGGTACTCAACTTAGCAAGTCATGATCAACAGTGGTAGATGAGGTAGAAAGGCTATTATAAGTGTGGATAAATATAAGACAGATGGCAGGTCATAGCCCGAGTCTCTAATTTGTAAAAAAGCTAGGGCTGTACAAGCAGATCTTATAAAACCAGTCCAGGGGCCAGCGAGATAGCACAGCAGACTAAAGTGCCTGCTTAGGAAAGCTTAGGCAAGCACAGGGACCAAGGTTTGATCCCTGGCATCAATGCAGGCCCAGCCCCACCACCAGGGCAGGCTAAGCCACCAGAATCTGGGCGCAGTGGCTCTGGGCATGGTGACACAAGCCTGTAATCCCAGCGCTCAGGAGACTGACAACAGGAGGATCACCATAAGTCCCAGCTGCATAGTGAGGCCCCGTAATAACCAAATATACTAAAAACAAAAATAAAAACCTTCACACAATCCAAATAGCCACTGCTGATAAAAGGGCTGCTGAAAATTACACTTTGATTTGTTTATTTTATTTATTTTTATGGCCGGCTCAGCCTGCCCTGAGGGCAGGGCTGGCACAGCATGTGGTGCCGGGGATCGAACCGTGGTCCCTGCAGCTGCCCAAGCTTTCCTAAGCAGGCGCCCTAGACCACTGAGCCATCCCGCCGGGCCCCAAATGTACTCTTTTTTTTTTTTTTTTTTGGCGGGGGACTGGGGTTCAAACTCACGACCTTGCACTTGCCCAGCAGGCACTTGTGCCTTGGAGCTATCTCCCCAGTTTGAAAATTACGCTTTGAAACAATGACACAGAAAAATGGCTTCTGTTCTCATCAAGTTTTCACCTATGATAAAAATCGGCTTTTTCTTGAAGAAAATGTCCAGGAAAATGCACATTACCCAGGAAGAGAAGAAATGCAGAACAAAAGCCCTTGAAGGCCTAACCTTACTGCTATGTGCCAATGCAAGTGGTGACCTCAAAATAAAGCATCTCTTTGTTTATCACTCTGAGCCCCTCAGAGTATTCAGAAAACACAGTCATGAAGAATAGACTGGGGTTACATGGAGATAACTCAAAAGCCTGGGTAACAAAATACTGCACTTTTCTTTAGTGGTTCAGGGAGGCTTTCTATCTTACTGTTAGGAAATATCTAGAGGATGAAAGGTTTGCCACTGAAGGTTCTCCTCATCCTGGACAATGGTCCTGCTCACCCACAAGACTTGGAAGAATTGGCTGAAGAGTTCCCATGGTTCCCAGTCAAATTCCTTTCACCTAGTACAACTCTGCTTCTGAAACCTACAGACCAGAACCTGATAGCAAACTTTAAGAAGCTATATAACAAGGAACATTTTCTGAACTGCTTCCAGATGGTCTCAGATATATATGTAACTCTTAAAGAGCTTTACAAGAAATATTACAACATCCTTTCCTGTGTGGGGTTGGGAAATGTGGGGCCAATGTCAAAAGGACACTGAAATCTGCTTGCAAGAAAGTGTGGCTTAAAATTATACAGGAGAGAGGTTTGTGAAGACTATTTGGAGAGGAGCCTGAGCCTTCAGTTGACCCTGTGGTTGATGACATTGTCACTATAGCAGAGTCCATGGGGTTCCAGGTAGACAGGGGTGATGTTAAGTAACTGGTGGAGGAAACTCAGAGAAATCGCCCACAGAGAAACTTCAGTGACTTCTGGCTGAGCAACAGGCAATGGAAGCTGAAGAGCTTAACAGGGAGGGGAGCATCAACCATCAGTGCAGTGAAGTTCTCCTGAAATGAAGGAAATCTTGAAAAAATGGACAGAGCTACAAACGTTAGTACAGAAAACCTACCACCCCAGAGAAAAAGCTAACCCTTGTATTCACTTGCTTAATGAAAATGTTACATCATATTACAGAAAAATGTTAATGTAATCTAGTACAAAGTCTACACTATCTCATTACATAGATTGCAGTTGTAGCGATCCTGTTTTTCAGCCTCCCAAGTGCTAGAATTTTAGGTGTGCACCACCATGCTCACATTCTCTGCCTCAGCATCCCCTGGGGGTGGGCTCAGCACAACAGGCCCTGCATCAAATCTCCAGCGCCTGCATCTGCCTAAGCAGGTGCTTTAATCTGCTGAGATATCTGGCTGGCCTCAGAATACTTTTTAAGAAAAGACAGAAACAGATAACCTTACATCAGTCTTTAGTCTGTAAAGGTTGAGAGCTACTGTGCTGGAAGCAGGTCCTAGTTGGCTACAGACTCTCTGTAGGGGAGAAAGGATATCAGAGAGACAGATTACTGAGGTTTGTATGGAAAGGCACTCTCCTTCGAAACAGCAAGCACCTTCCACTTCATCCTCCCCTCATGCAAGCCAATTATGTCAACTTGAATGGTATGTACAGTATGACACTGTCATTTATGGTAAGCTAGGCACATTTTATAATTCTTTTTTTGAATATGGATAGGAAAATTGCTGGTGTTTCTGGTAAATTATGCACATTATACACCTCTCTACAATGAAAAGGTGAACTAAGGGTACTTTGGAAAGTTTGGCATGCATTATGGGCATTTTCATTATTTCTTATGCGAAGTCTTGAGTTACGAACAATCCTGACAAAGGAATTGAGTTTGTAAGTCAAAGGTCCACTGTGTACACATCTACATGTGCAACCATACAATGAATTACAGTTATCCTAAGTTATGGTTTAATACTTATTTGTCACTCTTGGGTCAGTTAGGAAATCTCAGCAGGCATTATTATACAGGAACAACTCACTGTTCATGATCTGTGCTGTTTCTTTGGCTCTTGGGAGTGAAAACAAGTAATTAAGTAGATTCCTGTTTGTTGGCATGAATGATTACTGTTCCACATGGGCTGTATTAAATGTTACTTCAAAGCCTTTATAAAACTCTATTGATTAGGGGCCGGGGGGATAGCTTCATGGTACAAGTGCCTGCTTGGCAAGTGTAAGGTCGTGAGTTTGAACCCTGGTCCTGAAAAACAAAACAAAACAAAAAAAACTATGTGATTAAGCAACATCCAGCATAGGTGTTATATCACAGTACATACTGTATCTTGGTTAATGTTCTTAAATATAGTCCTTTGAGTTTCCTAATTCATCCTAAGATGCATTCCATTTTTAGGGTGTTACTTGAAAACCTTGGGAATAAATGGAAAAACAAATTTATGGAAAATTCTAATTCTAATTTTATTAAATTTTTTACACCAATGAAAGTTAATCAAAGAATGTAAAGATTAATCTCGGGTTTTGGCACCTTCTCCCCAAAAAAAGAACACTAAAGATCACAACAATTCTGGAGCCACAAATGCTACTTTTCCCAGCTGAAGTCCAAGTCCTATTTTTAAATCATTGTACTAAATTTGAAGTGTGTATCTCAATTCATCAGATATGCCATAGCAGTTCCACTGGTATAATAACCTTGACTTTAGGGAAAGAAACAGTTTGGGAACTAGAACACTGCAAAGATGACTGGCTGCACTGAAATTCTTCGTCTGGGGTATGGTCTCTGATGTGCGCAAAGGAGCTGCATTACCTTTAACCTGTTGGCTTAAACAAAGGAGCCTAGGTGAATACTCAACTTGGCTTAGAAACCATCTGGTTTTTTTTAGGGGGGGCCAGTGACAGCCTGTCTGCCTTAGGCTACACCCATAATCCCAGAAGTACTCAAACCCATAATCCCATCAGTACTAAAACACATAGTCCCAAGGATCAAGAGGCAAGTCTCAAACCCTAGAAGTCCCCACCCCATGATGGCATGAGGCTTTGGGGCGACAACTAGACATAAACTATAAAGCCAAGAAGCTATTTTTTTTTTTTTTTTTTTTTTTGTGGTACTGGGGATCAAACTCAGGACCTCGTGTTTGCCAGATAGGCGCCTACACCACTGAGCTATCTCCCCAGCCCTCCATACTTCTACTGTATAGTTTATGTTGGAGAACACATATTTTTAGTGGTATATTTCTCTTTCAAAATGTGTAAATATTATGTTATTCTTTGACTAAGTGCTACTTCTGGGAATTTAGACTAGGGATATAATACAAAATAGGAAAACCAATATCATATATCTATCCTTTTTTAACAGAAAGTTATTTATCACTAGGTCACCAGGTATGGTGGTGCACACCTGTAATCCCAATACTTGGGAGGCTGAGGCAGGAGGATCACTGTGAGTCTGACGCCATTCTGGGCTACACAGCAAACTCAAGACCAGCGTGTACTACATGGAGTGACTTTGCCTCCCCCACAAAAAAGAAAGTTATTGGTCAGTGTGAAACACTGCTAACACTAAATATCCAACAACTTGGTAATGGGTAAACAATTTTATAGGAATTTATATTTTACTAGATATTTATATCAGTATTATTTAATAACTAGAAAGTATATTTTAAATAAAGTATAGGAAAATTGTTTTTGTTTTTGTTTTGTGGGACTAGGGTTTGAACTCATGACCTTGCACTTGTCAGGCAGGCACTTATGCTATGGAGCTATCTCCCCAGCCCCCAGGCATACGAAAATTATAACAGAAAAATGCAAAAATATGATAGTTAAATTCTTATTTGGCATTTTAATTTCATTTTATTTTTTACAGTACTGGGGATTTCAGGACCCTGCCCTTGCCAGGAAGGCACTTATTCTACTTAGCTATCTCCTGGGTCCCAATTTCTTGTTCTTTGATTTGGTACTAGACATGTGATATCTTTCTTCTGCACTAAAATGTCAATGACAAGTCTTAGATTTCACTTCAGTGCACAAACCAGAACTCAGCCTTGAGTCTTCTAATTGGGATGACACTTAAGTTTCATTACATAATAAACTCTGTAAAGCTAAGCAAATATTAGATGCTTATGAAAAACAGAAGTACTCTTGGCTGATTAATTACTGTCCCTGCAATGTCTCAGAAAAGAGACTAATGAGACAGTAAAAACCTGGGCCGTGCACTCATTAGACTGCTAAGACTAAAGCTAGTAGGAATACAGATTTTTTCCCTTTGCTTTTACATAGTTTTTATACTTAATATTTTTTTGTAATGAGATGAAAATAAACACAAAGGAAGTTAGAACGTTACTGGTAGCTTGACTGCCTTGCTATATTGAGAATATAGTGATTACATTTCAAACTTCAGATTAAAAAACGGACTGATTTGTCTTTACCATGGTCTTGCTTGTCTTTATCATTACTACTTCACCATAATTTTATGATTTTATAGACATAGAATGAAAAATTAGTGGAATAGGTTTAAGAAATGTTAGGAGGGAAAACCTGAAGAGTCATCACTTGAAACCTTGGAAAGGTTTCTCCTCAGCTACCAACTCAGGGTCAGACCAGGTTATGCGGAGGGCCACTCCCTGCCAATTTTGCCTGCATGCTGTGACTGGCAGAAGTAGGAAAGGTGTTGTGTTACTATAAATACCATGGTTACTTATTTATGAAACACAGCAACTACCATAAATCTTCGTTGCAGGAAAAGCTGACCTGCTTCCAGATTTACATGTCTTCTAGTGCCTTTTTTCTATCTTTTATCTAAATCCTACAACATAGACCTGATGGCCTTGAGCAGTATTGCTAAATATTTTCTTACCTCCTTCTTGGATACAGGGAGAGGTGTGTCACATACATGGAAATGAACTTATGAGCTCAAAGCACCACAGGACACACCATCTGTTCTGAGTCTTGGATCAGATAGTTGGTGAAGGCAGGGTTTGGAATGCAATGGGGTGCAATCACCTGCGCTTCTCTCATCTTTATCCATGTGCACAGGATAAATCAAATTCCAGTGTGTGAGTCAGCCATTAAAACAGAACCAAGTGCTAGCACTGTCTAGACCATAGCACAGGAGGCTGGCAGCTGAAACCTGCTGGCAAGCTGGCCTGGGGTGCTGCCAATGCTCTGAGAAGGGCTTTGGCTCAAGGGCAGTCATTTATGAAGGCTTGGCCCCTTGCTCTACCACCACATACTTCATATCTGCTTCACTTGGTGTCCCGAGACGATTATGGGAGACTCGTCTTCCATTAAAGTAAGAAATGATGAGGATGCATGGGCATATATGCCAACGATTACTGGTTCTACTTGCAAGAAAAAATTTTTAGAATGGTTCCAATGTTTCTCCAATACCTACTTGAATGACTGATTTAAAGTCAGGAGTGATCAGGGTCAGTGGGCTACTCTGCTGGGCTCAGTCCCCCAGGCTAGGGAGAAACTTACTGAGCACATGAGAAATTTGATTCCTTTGAGAGATAACTGGACTAGTACAATTGCTTCTCACAAAAGCCTTGTAAAGACTTCAATCAGGGGTGACTCAGAATGTCTTCTTGGGTCAGCTAACAACTTCATTTTGCCGGTTTAGCCCTTCAATTCACAAAATTCCAATACATCAGTACTAGATCTTCCAAAGTGCTTTTTCACCTTTCTTCTTTGGGTTTTTACTATCTATCTTGCCTTCCCTTTAGTGAATTTTGAAAATCAGGTTTGAGGTGGAATATTTACTTATAGGATGGGAATTATAAGCCATTGACAACCAAGCAGGGTATGCCACGTTCAGGCCATAGGGATTGACCTAACGAGTCATGTAGCCTAAACAGGGCCAAACAAAGTCTTCCCTGGGCATTTTCAGCTGAGGTAAAATGGACAATGATTTCTTAAGAATTATTCAAGGTTGGGAATATAGCTCAGCAGTACAGTACACACTTAGCACACAAGAAGGATCAAGGTTCAACCTCTACACCTCAAAAAAGAAAAGAAAATTCTTTAAGATAATATTATACATATGAAGAGATAGTGTGAATGACTTATGAACCTTGCCTTCTATAGCCCATTCCAATATTTATTCACTCACAGGCAATCTGAAAAAGGATTAACTATCCTTTCACACCAGGCTCTAGGGCCTATGAGGATGCTCAAAAGAGATTGCCCTTTCAGCGTCGAGAACCTTACTTCAGAACAAACTCCAACAAATGCAGCATAGCACTGAGGATACCATTCGATCTCCCTAATCCAGCCAAGCTAGAAGCCATCTCTGTACTTTTTACTTGGGCTGGATTTAGGAGGATGTCCCATCTCTTTCCAAAAGAACTAATTTTAAAGAAATAACAATTTTTTTTTTAAATTTTGTGCTTATTTTTGAGGTATTTGTAAAATGTAAACTTTAAGGAAAAGGTAAAGGAAAATGGGATCTCTAGAAATATTAAAATCATAGCATTTCGATTTCACAATATGGTAATATCAGTCTCATTGGGACAGCTATCTACCAAAATTTTTAAGTAACATAAATATTATTAACAGATGTAGGAAAGGGAGGGGGAAGAGGAAGGAAGGAAAGAGAGAGAGGGAGGGAGGGAGGGAGGGAGGGAGATGGGGGGACAAGAGGTAAGGTGGGACAAAATAATCAAGTCTTCAAACTTACACTGAATTTCTGCTTCTGAATTATCAGCAAAGCAAATAGCGAGTGAATATAATCCCTTGGTGTACCACTCTGGCATACCTGATGAACTATTTTCCTGACTGTTCCTTCACCATCCACTTTGCTGGGCTAGTACTGGGACTTTGATTTGCTAGTTCTTGTGTAAGATCTTCATATACTTCTGAAAAGAGGTCCTCCTCCGATTTGGTTCCATCCAGGTAAACTGTGGAAGGAGGGGGAAAAAAAAAGCATAGTAATAAAATATGCTTACTTTGGCAACTGGTATGTGCTGCAAATTCCAGCAGGTTTAACCGAAAGGACCTGGAACCATAACTTAAAGAAGAAATAATAGCAATTAAAGATAAGAGATGGCATCCGGGTATAACAGGTCAAAAATGTGGCTTGTTACAAAGAAATCCACACCAGCTGCTCTGAAAATTATTTAGATAAATGAGAAAGGAAAGGAAAAAATTTAAATAGTACAATGTATACAGAACTTTAGGAGGAATGAAGAGTTGCCTGCCCAAAACAGCCACTTAGGAGTAATTCTCCATTTCATGCATCCAGCTTCTGGGAGGCTTCTTTTTTGTTTGTTTGTTGAGAGAGGGTTCTGCTACGTAATGTCATTCAGGCAGGCCTTAAATGCAATATGTAGCCCAGGCTAGTCTTGAACTCAAACTCGTGGTGCCCCTCCTACTTCAACTTCCCAAGTGCTAGGATTACCGGTGCATAGCACCATGCCTGGCTTGTGAAGCTTCTTAAACCATGAACTGGGCTGAATCCCACCACCTATGTAGTGAATAACAATTCTCCAGGCCCCAGAAATTATATATATATAATTTTATTTTTTATTTTTTTGTGTGGGACAGGGGTTTGAATTTATGACCTTGTACTTGCCAGGCTGGCACTTGTGCCACAGAGTTATCTTCCCAGCCCCCAGAAATTATATTTTTAACAAAGTGGACAAAAGCAGTTTGGGAGAAATACAAACCTATAGAACCTGTTGTAGGAGAACCCAGAGACTCCTACTTAAGAGTACTGCTCTATAGTCTTCTACAGGAGAAAACTGGTTCCTAAGTCCTTTGGTTTATGCACTTTGAGACAACTGTCAAGTAAAGGGCCTTATGATGGGAGGAGAGGCACTCACCAACCTTCCAGGCAATGTTGTCCATCTCTTGTCTGTGCTTTAAGTACATGGGCCATACATGCCCATCAAAGTACCCAGGTGGGTCTGGGGGCTCATAGACCCTTGTGCTGTCAAAACACCAAGGCAAATTCATGTTGCTAGAAATATAAACTTTATAAAGTAAAATATAATGCTCAGCATAATGGGAACATCCAAAACTAAGTGTGAACAGGATTAACACTCATGGCAGGTTTAGATTCTATGGCAGTTTTGAAAGACTGTAAAATGGATTTAGTTCTATAATACAAAAATTAATTTTGTAATTTATTTTCATTCAGAACTACCTTTCTTTTCATGAGAGTCAGTGTTGATAATGACATAAATACTGCTTATTAGGTTAAATGCCAAAGTAACCGGGGTTCTTCGTACCTGTGTAGTACATTGGTACATTAACTTTATTTTATTTATTTATTTTTTGGTGGTACCAGGGATTCAATTAAGGATCTTATGCTTGCCAGGCAAGCATTTATTCCACTGAGCAATTGCCCCATTTCCCTTAAAATTATAATCTACACAAGACTGCTTCACCTGAAGATTTAGAGGAAGTGAATCGAACAGGTGGAGAGAAAGCCTGAGGCTTTCGCTTAGAGGAGCAGTGTGCACCCCTCCATGTGGGTGGCCATCTGCTCTGTATTAAGAGTCAAGGTTTCCCTGTTTGAAAACTGACCATATTCACTGCCTGATGATAGTGCTGTCATGTTCAGTACATTTTATCCTTCAAATTACAATACATAAAGATGATTTTTAAACTTACCTCCTCCTCCTCTTACATTCTTCATATGGGATGGTCAGGAAATAGCTTCTATTCCATATACTATCAAGGGGCCTAAGTTAAGAGCATATTTAGTTTATGTGGCTTTTCCCCATTCCCTCAGAAGCAATATTACAGTGGGGATGCTTACTTATAATTAAACAGAAGGAATCCTTCGATGATTAAAATGGAAATTTCCTCTGTACTGTTGCCAGTGGTTGATCCCAGAGAGTGTCTTGGATTCTCCATCCAGCAGGAAATGGCTGCCATCATTTTTTCCATGTTCAGTGCTTCAAGCACTTCAGAAAAAGAAGAAACATGAAATTAATAAAATAAGGGTTTTTTTTTTTGCAACGCAGTTCTTTGTGATGAGTACATTCTGGGCTCAGTAAATGTCTAAGATAGTGTCATTTGTTTGCCCTTCAAGACACCTAATAAGCGGCTAGGAGATAGCTCAGTAGAATAAGCACTTGCCTGGCAAGTGCAGGGTCCCTGGTTCTGGGTGAGGAGGGGAAAGACACCTAATAAAAATACTTTAGACAACCAATTTTAATTTGATAATCTAACACCAGTATCAATATCTTAGCATTGATATTAAGTATATTTGAAACAAGTTTATTGCAGAAAATTTGAAATATATGAAAGGAAACAGTAAAGAGCAGTGAATTTCATATTTGTATTTCTAGCTTTGAAAAGCATAGCTATCCCTAAATTTGCTTTACCATTTCTAGTCTTTTCTGCCTACATAAAATAAAAATTCTAGAAGACAAAATAGCTATAGACAAGTCTGAAAGATAAAAGACATGCTATGGAAAGTATGTATAATATATGTGGCAGAAAGCTAATTATTTTTGATACAAAAGAACTGTTGTAGATGAATGCTTTAAAATATTATGATTAAAAATGCTATTTTAAATGCATGTATTTTTTCTTCTAAGCTTATAATTATGATTCTAAAAACTAGCCTGTACCAGTTATTCTGAGAGTACATCCCCAGACAAGCCCTCAAGACTTGTCATAAATGTAGATTCTCAGTAACAATCCAGAACTATTAAATTAATCTATGAGGGTCAGAGGTTTTTTTCCTGGTTTTTTTTTTTTTTTTTTTTTTTTTTTTTTTTTTTTTTTTTTTTTTTTTTTTTTTTTTTTTTTTTTGTGGCACCAGGGATTGAACTCAGGACCTTATGCTTGCCAAGCACGTGCTTATGCTACTGAGCTATAGCCCCAGACCTCCTGGAATGTTCTTAAAGTATTGTTTAACTTAGTCAACAGATATAAAACTATTAACACTTTCTATTTGTTAAAAATGTCAATTTTATAAGTGATTCATATTTTTCCTGAGAAATATCATCAGTTTTCTAATTTATTTCATAAAAGTATTCATAATATCTAGATCTCTTTAAGATCCACAAGATCTCTAATCATAGTACCATTTTCACTTTTGGTATTTTGTATGTATGATTTTTGTATTTTTTCTTGCTCACTTTTGCTTCACCTGTTTGAGGATCACTTAATGTCTTGGTTACTTTTTTCTTATTGCTGAGATAAATACTGGGCACCCAGAATTTAAGAAGAAAAGGTTTATCTAGCTTATAGTTGGTAGAGGTTTCAGTCCATACTTGGCTGGCTCCAAGACAGAGTGGCACATGGCTGCAGTTCAGAGCAGGAGAAAATAGCAAAAGCAGCAAGAGCAAAAAGGGAGCAGCGGTGGCAGACAGCAAGCCTCTTTCCCTCCTTCATATTGTCCCAGGCTATCTGCCCCATAATCCCAGCAATGGATCATGAATCAATCAAAAACCATAGAAGCCACACCATGACTGCATGAAGCTTTGGAGAACCATCTAGACACAAACCATAACACTCAGAGTCATGCATTTGAATTCTGTATCCAATTTAAAAACCACTCCTTTATTATTATTTTTTCAGCACTATACTTTCTCAAATTCCAATGATATGAATATTGATCTTTTATTATTGCTCCACATTTCTGTTCTTCCTACTCTTTCTCTCCATTGTTCAAAATAATTTCTGATCTTTTGCTGAAGTTCACTGCTTCTTCTCTCTGTCAACTTTGTTCTGTTGCTGAATTCTAATTTAATCAGTTAATTTTTAGTATTGTACTTCAATCAGTTGTGACATTTTAATTTTTTTCCCCAATAAAAATATACTGTTACACAAATCTACAGCTTTTCAATAGTAAAGAGACTTGTCCATGGCTGCAGAAGCAGGCAGGGCATGATGGTCTTCCAGGAACATGGTTACTGACTACACTTAATGTATGTGGAGATGTTGAACTGTTCTGTAAGCTCAGCCACATTAACCTCTAACTTGTGTTGAACATCACCGAGAATTTTGGCATCATTCTCATTGGACATGAAAGTGATGGCCAAGCCTTTAGTACCAAAGTAACCTGTACAGGCAACCTGGTGCAAGTGTCTTGAGTTTTCAGGATGTCACAGTTGAAGATGATGCAGGTACGTTCAATGTCCATCCCTCATCCAAAGAGATTAGTGGCCACCAGGATCTACTGCTGGAAGTCCTTGAACTGCTGATATCATGACAGGGGCTCCTCCTGTGCCACGATGCCATGGTGAATGGTGATGACCAGAAAGTTCTGCTCCCCCAGGAGCTGGGCCAGTGCCATGCAACGCTGTACTGACTTCATGAAGATCACCACCTGGTTAAATTCCAATACATCCAGGAGGTCGAAGAGCTTGCGCTTCTTCTCATTGTCCTTGAGCTTCACTAGTACTACTGTAGGCTGTGCAGCATGAGCTTGGTCTCATCCTCTACAAACAACTCGGATCCTGTATGAACTTCCTGAAGACTGGCTGGATCTCTTTGCTCAGCGTGGCGCTGAACATCTCCTGGGGTGTCAGGGAGAAGATCTTTTGTACCTCTTGCCTCATGTCTAGCTGCTACAGCATCTTGTCACATTTTCCAAGCACAAAGCGCTTCATGTTCTTCAGGTTGAGGGTTTTGTTTCACACAAGTGCCAGGATCTGGCCTGGTGTTCCCACCATGACATTAGGACAGTTTCTCTTCAGTACTTCCTCATCCTTCTTGATGGAGAGGCCTCCAAAGAGCATGGACGCTGTGACACTGGGCATGTACTTGGAGAAGTGCTCATACTCCTTGCTGATCTGGAAGGCCAGCTCTCTTGTGTGTCACAAGACTAGAACTGCCACCTGGCCACTGACAGCTTCAATTTGCTACAGGGTGGCCAGCATGAAGACTGATGTCTTTCCCATTCCAGGCTTGGCCTGCCACAGGACATCCATGCCCAGCATGGCCTGGGGTATGTACTCATGCTAAACTTTTTTTTTTTTTTTTTTTTGTCTTTTTGAGACAGGGTCTTGCTGTACAGTTTAGGCTGGTCTTGAGCTCAGTTTTGTAGCCCAGGCTGGTCTCGAACTTGCACCAATCCTCCTGCCTCAGCCTCCCGAGTGCTGGGATTACAGGTGTGCACCACCACGCCTGTCTTCATGCTAAACTTCTTGAGGCTATACTCCACAATGGTTCTCAGGAGCTCTGGCTTCAGCAGGAAGTTCCAAAAGCTAGTGCTGTGGATGGAGACATAGGAGCCCTTAACATCTTTCTTTGGGAGTATGGGAGTGCTCTCAGCAGGAGCCTGGGTCTCTTCATTTTCCTTATAATCCGGAAGCTTATTTTCCAGGTCTTGTTCTGCCATAGTGCTTAGTTTCTTGTTCCCCTCCATGTGCTAAGAGAAGGATGGTCCAACATCCCAAATTTTTATTATTATTTTTTAACATCTATTCCTTTACTGAGGCCTTCTAACTTTTCATTTGTTTAAAGCGTGTTTGCAATTGGCTGTTGAAATCTTTTAATAACACTGCTTTAAACTCATGAGATAATTCTGACCTCTATGTTATTGTGGAATTGATGTCTACTGACTGTTGTTTTCTTAATCAAGTTGAGATTTCCTTGCTCTTGATGTGGATGTGGCAAATTATTTTCAGCTGCGTCTTGGAAATGCTGAGTTATGAAGTTCAAGCTCATACTTAACCTTTTGTGCAGGCAGTCACTCTGTCAAAATGTGGCACACAGGTTCAGGGTAGACTTTCAGCTTCTTACCGGGCTCTGATGTTTGTGTGATGTTGGGAAGGTGGACCCAGAGAGAGAAAGGGGAGAGCAGAGTGCTGGTTCAGTGTCCTCTGCTGTTAGATGAGGTAAGAGCTCATTCTTTTCCTGGGTTTTATTGATAGTAACTGATACTTGGTGAAGAAGGTGGGGGCTACTTGCAAAACTCCAAACTGCATCAGCAGCCTGTTTTCTGCCAGGTAGAGTCAGTGCCTTGTTGACTGCAGTAACACCCCTACCTGCTGGTGGTCAGTGGGTGAGAAGCAACGGGCTCTACCTGGCCCCCCTAACAGCATGATGGAAGCAGGTTTTTCCTTTTGCACTTGACTAAAGTAGGTAGACATAAAAAAGATCTATTCTGCAGGACCACACTTTTCTTGGTCCTCTGAATGATGGGCTTCATGCTGCTCTTTTGTTCTCACCTGCTCACAGTTCTGTGTGGCACAGGTCCCCTACACTTCACCCTGAGGATCTGGGAGGCAGAAAGCAGGAACTTACAGCCAGGCCATTCCTGACATCAAGGGCTAGCTTGCTCACTGTCTTTTCATCTTGTAGTCTTCCTTTGCTTGGTCACTGTATTGTCCAAGGTTTTTGGCTGTAAGAGGGAGGACCAATGAGAAACAGGGCTAGTCCATCTTGGCTAGAACCAGAAGTCCTAGTCTTTTCAATACATTTTTAAATTAAAACTCAGTAAAAACAAAAAAAAAAAAACAAAAAAAAAAACCATAAGCTTCATTGTAATTTATCTCTTGACCTAAGCAATATATAGGCTTTTCACTTTAGATTAAATGTGACAATTATGGGATCTGCTTTAAAATAATGCAAAAGGGAAAAAATGAGTGAAGGTATAATGAGTAACAATTGGCCAAGGGTTTATCATTTTTTTAAGCTGGATGGTAAATTCATGAGAGCTCATTACATCTTTCTACCCTTTTTTGTTTGTTTGAAGTTTTCCATAAGAAAGGGTTTTCAAAATTTTTTAAATTACCATTTAGCTCACAAACACTTGAGAATTTTCTATTTACCCTTTTGCTAGTAAATTCTAATTCACTTCACTGTGATTAATGAATATCCTGTTAGTTTGATCTGCTGAGGTGTATGAGGACTTAGTCCTTGCTCTCATGTACAGTCTGCTTGGGCTGATGTTCCCCAAGAGACTGTGCTCTGTTGCTGTTGGGCCCGTGTTCTACAGGTTGGTCTGGTTGAGTAGGTTCACTTGTATTATTCAGATTGCTACACCATTAATAATTTTTGCTTGCCAGCTCCATTTCTAAGTCTTTTTTTTTTTTTTCTTATGTTATGGCTGGGCTAAGCCTGCCCTGAGGATGGGACTGGTGCAGCATCTGGTGCCAGGGATCAAACTGCAGTCCCTGAAGTTGCCTAAGCAGGCACTTCAGGCCACTGAGCCATCTCGCCAGCCCCTCCATTCCTAAGTCTTGCAGGCTTTACTGTGACCACTCCCACTCCTGTCCAGATTCATATGCCAAAGTCCTAACAAATTTGTTTGTAAGCCACCACAGAGTAAGTAAGCTAGAGTGAGCTCTGCCACAATAATGACAGATCTGCCTATGTCTCCTCCTAGTTTTGTCAAGTTGCACTCGGTGTATTTTGAGTTACACTGTTAGGTACATACATGTTTTAGATTGCTTTTGCTTCCTGTTGAATCGAACCCCTTTCCCTTCTCTTCTTAAAACTTACTTCTTTCAGGTATTAGTATAATTGGTTCCATCAAGTACCAACCTTATGCTATCCACCTTCCTATGTCTTCATATCTAAATCTATTTCTTTCAAGGAGCTTTTCACTGGCTTTCTGAGAAGTCCTGTTTGACAATTTTTAGACTATTTTAGTCCATTTAACTTAATGTAGCTGCTGAGATATTTGGGTTCAAATCTTACTATTATTTTTTCATTTGTGCATCATCCTTTGATATTTTTGCTGTTTTTGACTTCTAATATAGTTATCAATTATATTATAACGAGTCTATATTCTCTATAAGATTTATTTATTGGTGCAGGGTCTCACTACGCAGCTTGGACTTGTACTGATCTTTCTGATTTCTGCCTCTGTAGTGTTGGGATTACAGACAGGTATCACCATGCCCATACTCCAAGGCCTGCTCAGGGCAGGGCCAGCGTGGCATGTCATGCCAGAGGTTGAACCCTGGCCCCTGCACTTGCCTAAGCAAGTGCTTAGTCTGCTGAGTTATTTTTCTGGCCCTTCCTCTATAAGTTTGATAGCTACAGATTTTAAGTTTTTTGTTTTTAGCATTTATAAAGATGCCAAGACCACCTTGATTTACTGTACATTTATCACATTTACTTAAACAATTTAAAAAAATTAAGCTAGATTCCTGTATGTGGGATATTTGCACTTAGAGTATGGATATTTTAAGATCTTTGAGACAGATAATCAATTTACACATTCATCTAAGGCAGCTAACAGTTTTTGTTTTCTTAAGTCTTTGTCACCATTACATAAGTGTCATTCCTCTAAATATGTCTATTTACTTTTTAGGGGGCAGGGAAGTAACTTGCAGTTCTTTGACTAGTTAAGAGGATGATTTTTTAATCTAAATTTATTACTATTATAACTTAGTATTTCTGTGAATACATTCTTTACATTGTTTTCAGGGATTGAACTCAGGCCTTTGTGCTTGCCAGGTAAGTACTTATTCTACTGATATATCTCCCTAGGCCTCCCCACACTCTTACACTTATTTTTGGGATATTAGTTTTTTCTTATCAGATTTCATTCAAAGTATGAACACGCTGGGGAGATAGCTCAGTGGAATAAATGCTTGCCTGACAAGCTCAAGGTCCTGAATTTGATCCTTGATACCACAAAAACAATAAATAAAAATAGGGGCTGGGGAAATAGCTGCATGGTACAAGTACCAGCCTGGCAAGTGCAAGGTCGTGAGTTTGAACCTTGGTCCTGAGGAAAAAAAAAAAAAAAAAGGACAATGATTCTTTGCCAATTGTGGAAACCAATATTTTGATGTTTGATGATTTGTAAGAATATAATCTTCAGATGAGAAGAAAAAGATCCAGCTTGATATAAGAACAGAAAATGAACCAAGGACTTTGTCTTTTTAAAAGATCACGTGTCTGTAAGAATTGTTATGTAACAATCCCCTCCAAGGCCCCCCAAATAACAAGTGTACTTTATGACTTTGAGAGAGCTCCCTCTGTTGTCAGTCTGCTAAGTACTCAATGACCATCTTATTAATCTAATAAGATCATTAAACATTATATAATGTAATAGCATGATGCTCTCTACAGGAAAATAAATGTTTTCTGGTAGACTTTAATCCTTTAGCTTTAAAACTGTATTAGCTTAGGGCATAGGAATGGAGTGGATCCATCTAAAAATATTTCTAAGTCTTTCTGAGCAGTAAAAAGAAAAAACTAAGTTTGCAAGTGTTTCAGCCACCAGGAGGAAAAGCAGAGAGGATGAAAGCTTAGCATCTGCTCTGGTGAGGGAGGTGAGGGAGGCAGTTAGTTACATAAGTCCAGGGCAAGGCCAAGTAGAGGGGCAGGGGACCCACTCTGCCCTGCTTGCAGAATAAAAACCTATCGTGCCTACGCGTGCAGTCTTAAGTATAAATCTGGAGAATTGTACCACTTAACTGGAGGCATTTGTAGGTACATGGATGTACCATGAGAGCACAACACTAAGTGCAATAAATCACACACATGAGCTTAAACATCACATGGCTACCCTTCTATGAGAAACTTCACAATGCAAATAAAAAACAAAATGAATGAAAACAGGAGCTAAGGAACTCTTTTTCAAATGAGAAGGGGCACAAGGAATGGCGGGACTAACAGCTGGAAAAAAGAATCAAAATACAAAGAGGAAATATTTGTTTTGCACATAGAAATGGCACCAAGAGACAGAAGGAGTGCACAGGGGAGGGAAGACTTAGAGGTGTCACCTGCACAGGCCAGTCCCCTGGGGTAAGTGCAGTCCTTATGCATGGCAGAGATGTACTAATAAAAAGCAAGTAGCTGGCTAGAAGTCAGACAGAAACCTACAAAAGTAGATGTAAAGTAAACTATATATTTAAACACCTTTAAGACTGTCTTTATAAACAATGAAATTCTGGTTTGAAAAAGAAAATGAACATAAGTATGTAAGGTTTTAGAAGCCACTCTACTTACCATCATACTGTAAAAATCCATTTTTATCTTTCTCTATTTCAGATTCTGGCTGGAAAAATAATAAAGAACTCATTAAAACCATTGGTAGGGCAAAAGCAACACGTTTATAAACAAGGAGATAAATGTTTTGGATAATGAAGAAGCTTAGCGCTGCCAGATGGCGCCATCTAGTGGGCAAGTGACACTACTGTTCCTGAGCCTGCCTTTAGTCATACAAAAGGCAAAGGCTGGGGCAAAGTTTCTCCCGATGCAGTGCAACTGAATGAACTGTTATTAAACATTTTTGTGTTAAGTACGTTATCTAAGAAGTTTTATCAGTACCTTAAAGAAGTCATCCTGAGATATGATGCTGCAGTTTGGAAGGTGTTTCTGTAAATTCTTAGCCAGTGTTGTCTTTCCTCCATTTGTTACACTGTTCTCCAAAGGAAAAAAAGGAAAAGTAATATGGTATGAAAAAACAGAAAACATTTATAAATCACTTTTTTGAAAAGGATATGTCGAATCGTATTTTCTGCTTAATAATTTCCTTCATAGATTCTGCCTTTCCTGTTGGTAAGACCACAGACACTGGCAGATAAAATGTATGACATGGTAAGAAGCTGGGAACAGAGGAGAAAGGAATTAATCACTGGCCCATGAACTAAGTACCAAGGCCTCCAAAATACAAGCATCTGGGGATTCGTGTGCAACACAGTCCCTTTTTGTGCAGGTATGCACAACTTCTGATAGCCACTGGGATTCAGTCCATACATAGTGGTAAAAACTAAAGGAGTCAGTGTTTGCTACGATTCCTTCCCAAGGAATGCACATTTCCTGGGTGAAGCCGAGTGTGTATGCATGTGCACACACACATACACAAACACATATCCGCTCTGCATCTTGGAGTCTAGTGTGCAGTGTGCTTATCCTGTTAGGTCAGCTATCAGCTCACCACTGGAGTATGCCCGCAGGAAGAAGTCCACAGCCCCCAACCTCCGTTTGTCCTGTTTTCCAGCACTGGCACCCACACAGCCCACAGGAGTTGTATTTCTCTATTAAGTCTTTTATGCAAAGAAGCTGTAACCTGGGCTCAGCTCCCTCCCGATGGGCTGTGGCAACAGTCAGGGTCTTTGTGAACTTTGAAGGGATAAAAGTTACATATTCACTTTTGCTAACAGAAATGTATTGTTTTCTTCAGCTGTAAATAATAAGCTGGAGAGCTGGGGAGATAGCTCTGTGGTACAAGTGCCTGCCTGGCAAGTGCAAGGTTGTGAGTTCAAACCCCAACCTTTTTTTGTCGTTGTTGTTCCCCCCCCCACAAAAAATACTAATAATGAGCTGTAGTGGTATTACTAGTACCTGTGATGTTGTCTTCAGCAGAAATATTTTTGCATGCATTGCGGTGGGGGGGATTACCTGGGGTGAGGATATCACTGATGCTCACTGTTTTAAATTATGACAGTTTTTAGATCTACCACTGGATGCTGGTAGTTATTACATTAAGAAATGTGTGTGTCCCAATGTTACAAATTTGTTAACAAAACATTTATGGCTGTTGTAATATAACTGCTTCTTCTGTAATCCTGAATTTTACTTTGTGCATTATATGTAAAGCACTGTTCTAAAAGTTTTAATATTTCACTACACCGCAAAATATTCACAGTACAAAACTACTGACTGTATATCTATGTGCAAGAATCTGCTTAATCCCCAATGCAGTCAATACCACATTGTTCATAATCTAGAAAAGAAAAATAAACTATTTATTTACCAGTAGTACAGTTGTACAGTCACCTAAGTAGCATATACCTAGAAAGTAGAGGAAACTTGATTCAGAAGTCTTTCCATTTAACCTCACAATATATAATGGAATAATACATGGATACTTTCCTTGAAAACAGGAAAAAGTGGATGAATGTTAATGAGAATATTGTTATAACATTTTTCCTCTTAAAGAAAAATGTCTGTAAGCCATACTGAAAGCCCATACTTGACTGAATTTTGGCTTTAAGTAGATAGCAAACGGGCAACCTCATTATGGTATATGCAAGTTAAAAAGGGGACCTGTTATTACTCCTACAACTGGAGAATCCTTTCTTCAACAGGTCGATGATATCAATATGCTGTATTATAGTTGAGAAGCTAGGGATTAAAATTTTCTGCTGATAAAACTTCTCAAGACAACTAGTAAGCTACAGAGATGTGACACCACTAACACAGACCTTGGTGGAACTCAGACTCTGATGAAGGTTACGAACCCTTTTTCCCAGCATGGGGTTCCAGTCAGACAGCAGCCAAGGCAAGGCAGGCTCTGACACCAACTTTGCTGTTTTACTTCTAAACGACGATTTTCCATATAACACAAAACAATACAATCACACAATGAGTGACCTCTCTCAAGTTACCTACTTTTAAATTCTAAGTCAAATATTTAATTAATGGGCCCCATAGAATGTGAAGGTACTGAGGAGAAAGAGGAACATAATATGGTAGCAAAACAAATGACGTCTTCATTTGATGCTGATATCTTCTTTATATATCAGCCTTTGGTACCAAGGGGAGATAATCATATAAATTAGGACATTTTTTGGTAGAGCTGGGATTAAACCCAGGGCTATGCATGTGAAGTATGCACTCTGCCTCTGAGCTACATTCCCAGACCCTGAGCACATGAGTGACCCAAGTACCTAGGAGATAAGGTCATCATACATGTAGGGGAAGAGGAACAGAAGTGAGGTGGTCTCTGCTCCACACATCCAAAGCTGGGTGTGAAACAGAGGGAACAGAAGGAAGGAAATGGTTGATTTTCTTACACTGCACAGCAGGGACACTTGTATGGGCAGTCATAAAGCATCCTGAGCCAGAATTAGTGTCTAGTTGTCCTCCCTCTGATAGTAGCTGTGGTGGGCAAACATTTGTGACTAACTCTTCTCTTTCTCTGTCTACAGGAAACTCTTTCCCTGTTTGATAACATTTATGTAGCAGCAATACACTTCGCTCCAGGATTCTGGGATGGTCAGCTCTCCTGTCCCTCCATCCTTCTATATGGAGATACCACCCAGACACCTTGAGTATCTTTTCTTTTTTGTGGTACTTGGGATTGAGCCCACAATCTTTGCATTGAGTTATATCTCCAGTTCTTTTTCTTTTCTATTTTGAGACACAGTTTCACCAAGTTTGGCTTGAACATAGGACACTCCTACTTCAGCTTTCCAGAATGCTGGTATTGCAGGTGTGCACCATCATACCTGGTACATACAGAGTATCTTGAACAGCTCTTTGTAGCAAAATTACTCACCCACCAATTCCAATGACAAATGTTTTCATAATTTGCTTTGTAAATCACGTCTTCCTGATATTTCCTAGAATTAAAAACAAAAAAGAATACATATGATGCAGCTGTCTAGTGAGGTAAGAAAGGGACCTTGAATTCGCAGCAGTAGTAAAGGGGGGGATGGTGACAGCAGTGGCTTGGCTACCCTAGCCCACATTTCCTACAGATGTGAGAGCTTCAGGCTTATTAGCTTCTGGCCAGTAGGCTAGCACAGTGACCACAGCTGATGGGTGCTCAGGGCCTGCCAAACAACATGGAGGGACCTGATACCTTTGGGTCTCTGCACGCTTTCCAGACACTGCAGGGTCTAGAGTTTCAGCTGCCTCCTGGTGAGGACCCTTCCACCTGAAGATTCAGGCACCAGGTGGCCAGTTTTCCCAGAGGCAGGGAGGCCTCAGAGATAGTCTCTTTTCTCCCCTCCAGAAAGAGGAAGCTCATCACTGCTAGCTGGAGGGAAACACAAGCCAATATCCTTTTATAGTACTGTTTCCTGACTTTACAGCCTAGGTCTAGGGGCTGGTGAGGCAAATTCTTTTGGAAATGGACCTGATGGTAAATATTTGAGGTTATTTGGGCTAAGAAGTAAAATCTGAGTTCTATTGGGACTTATATAACAAAAGAAAAAGGATATTTTCACTAAATTCTTATGACACTTAAGATATATAATCATAGTTGAGCACTGTTATGGTTTATGTCTAGTTGTCCCCCCAAAGCCTCATGAGTCAGGAGGCGGGGACTTCTAGAGTTTGAGACTTGATCCATGATCCCTGGGATTATGGGTTTTAGCACTGGTGGGATTATGGGTGTAGCCCAAGGTAGAGGCTGAGGCGGAGAACCTGAATGTAATATAAAGAGAGACAGAGACAGACTTGAGCTGTTGCTGCTGCTCTGCTGCCCTGATTGATTGGTTGCCTCTGCCACCATTTTGTTGCTGTTCCACTACCATGAGCTGGATGCTCTCTGCCTTGTTCCTCTCAGCCTTGGGCCAGTCGAAAATGGACTGAAACCTCCACAAACTGTGAGCTAAATAAACCTTTGCTTCCTTCATTTTGAGTGTCGGGTATTTGTCCCAGCAATGAGTAAAAAGTAACTAAGACAAGCACTTTTTTTCGGGGGGCTAATACAAGCTTCCTCATGATGGAAACAGAATTTCTCTTTGGTTGGTATAATGTTTCTTTTACGTAGATTTCTAAGCTAATGCTTTGTTATAAAACTGCCAGTGTCAGGCAGGTGGCCAGACTTAGCCACAGGCTCTTTTGTTAACCCTTGGTCTAGGGGGTGGAGGGCACTTCGTCCTGGCCACTAGGCTTCACCAAAGTGGCCCTTGGACCATACACTGTGCCAAGTGAGAAGCCAAAGTGTGGCTGGAAGGACCCGGTGGGTGAGGTTCCTCATGCTCACTCCTGACTGAGGCTGCTCTCTCTGCCTGTCTGCTCAGGAAGGGTGATCAGGGAACAAAGTGTGTGCAGCTGGAAATGGGTGGCTGTTGGGCTGGGGGCTGACAGCAGCCTCCCCATTTCTGTCCCTGGGTCCCTTGAAGAAGGGCTGTGGAGAGCAGCCTGATGAGGAGAGGGCTGTGGTTCCTTAGCCATGTCTTACCTGAAATACAGAGAATCCTACACTCAAGCCCAGCCTGAGCAGCCTGGTATGCAGCTGTCTAAGGCAGCTGAGAAAACAACAGCTCAAGACTGACTGTGATAGAAGCAAACCAACAGGAGCTAGATAGCCAAGTTTCACCTGGAGCTGCGCTGTTGGATATGTACCTGCATCCAAAGGTGGATCAAGGGAACAACTGCTCTTGATGAATATATCATAAAATAAATTTTGACATAGTTTTTCTGCTCTAGAATTTTATTTTGTCTTATTTTTGATAACCCTGTTTTTGGTAGGGATGGGCTGCAGCTGCCCTTTATCTTGAGATGGGATCTATCTTCCTTTTCTAAATGAGCTCTCTCTTATGAAATCATGTTGTCAGTATATGGTAGTAGACTGGTGCCCTCACTTAGTAAGCTTTTTCATTCCTTGTTCCCATCTCATTTTATTTTGGACAGTTTGTATGAGCAGGAACTCAGCCTCGGAGAAATACAGCCTTAGCTATCACTTGATGCACATTTTATTTTTCAGAGGTGGAAACTGGCCCCAATTGGATAACAAGCCCAAGGTCAGACAGCTACTGACTAGAAAAGCCAGGAATGAACTAAATCAACCAAGTTAGAATCTTTCCAGTCTTCCAAGCTGCAACAAATACTTCATTACCAAGAGCATAGAAAGGATGCTACCCATGCACTAGCTTAACTGCCAGCTTGGATGTATAATTGATGCTGTTCCTACTGACATATTATAGATGGGGCATTGCATTTGCTGTGCACACTGAATGAGAAGTACCGGTTTCCTGTCCTAACTGTGCCACCTGGGCACACATGAAGACAATGCATTAGTTTTCTAGCCTGTAAATGATGAGTGCAGTTGTAGCTCTGTTGGGGGCAGTGTAAGGGGGACACATGTGTAGAAACTAGCAATTTATTTATTTATTTATTTATTTATTTATTTTTGTCTTTTTGAGACAGGGTCTCACTATGCAGTTGAGGCTGGCCTTGAGCTCACTTTTGTAGCCCAGGCTGGTCTCGAACTCACGCTGATCCTCCTGCCTCAGCCTCCCGAGTGCTGGGATTACAGGCGTGCGCCACCACGCCCGGCTGAAACTAGCAAGTTAGAAACTAGGAGCGAAAGGAGTCAAGAACCTACTTACACATTCTTGGGACAAGGAGGGGAGAGAACTATAGCAGTATCAGGATTTTTTTTTTTTTTTTGTCTGCAGGGACAAAGGGAAGGTTCTACAGGGTGTTCAGGGTCTCACTACTAGATCGGACTCATAGTGATCTGCCTGTTTACAACCTCCCAAGAGCAGGGATTACAGGCACATGCCACCAAGCCCAGTCTCAACTGCTGGCTCAGCACAACTTGGGGGCAGGGCCAGCATGGCAGGCCCAGGGATTGAACCCACAGCTCTTGTGCCTGTTTGCAACGCTTTAATCCACTGAGATATTTGGCTGGCCCAATATCAGATTTTTAACAAAACAGGTATGCTTAGTTCTACACTGAATAGCATCTGTGCTTGTCCAGTGAGATGAGGCATCTGTTTAGCAACCAGCAGATGACAAAGTAAAGGGCTGGGGAACTGGGCTTGGCAGAAAAAAGGCAGGGAGCTGGTCTGAGAGGTGAGCATATGGGGGGGGGTAGGCCTATATAATCCCTAAAATTATCTCAAAAACAGTGAGGGACTCACAGGGCTGCCCCATGAGACCTCCAAGTTCGGGCCTGGCATTATGCACCTTCACATCACAACTTGCTCCTTCTTTAAGAATTACTTAAAAACCAAATTAAAAGTTCATAATCAAGTGCTTCCTATTAGTAGAACATACATGCCACCTCCAATCTCATAGAACATTTACGCAGTTTATTTTCCCAGTGTGTGCAAAGCTTTCCTCAACTGCAGTGTGTATTTGCAGCAGGGTTGGGGTATAGACAGCTGGGATAAACAATAGCAAACACAAAACAAGTCTTTTTTAAATTTTTTGTCTTTTTGAGACAGGGTTTAGCTATGTAATTCAGGCTGGCCTTGAGATTACTTGGTAGCCCAGTATGTTCTCAAAATTGCAAAGATCCTCCTGCTCAGCTTTCTGAGTGCTGGGATTATAGGCATGTGCCACCATGCCCAGACTGAGTCATTTTAATATGTTTATACTTTTATATTTTCACTAATAACAATTTGACTCTTTTTTCCATAATTGGTATATTTCTGTTTAATCCAATTCACTAGTAACCCTTGGATTTTTAACCAAAGAATCGCTCCACAGGGCATGTAGTATGTTAGCACTTTGTAAGGAAAAGAGAAACTTCTTAAAACAGAAATAGTATGAAAGATAACTGTGAACAATGTGTTTTCAAATGTGTTTGAAGGGCAGTCTGATCTTTTGATGTGAATCTTTATTGTTGTTAATCTTTTATTTATTTATTTGGTACAGGGTGTTGCTAAACAGCTAGGACTCACAGTGATATTCCTGTCTCTGTTCCCAGCGCTGGGATTACAGGGGTGCACCACCACCCCTGGTTTCAGTGACCACGGGCATGTGGTACCAGGGATAGAACCCAGGCCCTTGTGCTTGCCAGGCAGGTACTTAGACCGCTGAGCCATCTCCCTAACCCTGATTTCAAAAGAGCAAAATATTTTCAGAACTTTGCATTCATTTATTTTAGTCAACATAATTTTGACTATTTTTTCAGCAGACAGGGCAATTTCTCCTACTTGTTTAAACTTTGCTCACTTTTAGTAAACAAGGACATCTCCTAATGCTAGTTTCTGCAAACTGAATCCATGTCCTTTGTTGGTTAGAATTACTTTTTAGCAGAAAACCTGAAGCTTCATTTCACTTAGGCTCTTACAAAGCAGTCCCTCCCAATCCCCGTACTCAATAGCTTTATAATGTTGACTTTGCCACTCAAACGGACTTCTAGGGTGTCCCCTCTCGATCCGTCCGGTCAGAGCTAGGCTAGCTTTTTCTATAAAGTGCTTTGCGGGCAGGTAGGTACTTCATCCTAGGAGGACCTGAGAAGGCGGCAGCGGACAGCCCCTACCTAAGGTGGACTTTGCCCTGCGCTAGTTTGGACGTGGCGGACTCTGAATTCCGAATTTCACACGATTTTCACCTGCCACAAAAACAGTACTTAAAAAAAAAAAAAATTATTGGTCCCTTGTTTCCTTCCTGGACACTAAAAAGGTCAAGAGGCATGCCCAGCAGGCTACACTGATTCAGGCCGCAGGGGCACCATTGTCCGTCTTGTCCATCTAGCGCAAGGGACTCGCGCCTGGCTCCAGGTTTGTCGCCAGGTAGGCGCCGAAGTCTTTCCCGTCACGGGCACGTGCGGGCCCAGCGTCCCTTTAGGATTCGACAGGAACCCGAGGGCGTGGACGCTGGGACACTTGCGGCCGCCCAGCGGCGACACGGGCCGGCTGGGACTCACCTGGCGCCGGGCTCAGGCCTCCTCTCGACCCTAGGGCTAGGGCCGCTCCGTACCCCGCGCCGTGTAGACTGAAGAGTCAGGCGCCGGAGGCCACTGGGAAGCTCCTCACTCGGTTGCAAGCTGCGTCCAAGCCGCCGACCCGGACTAGGGGTGGGGAGGGGCGGGGCCGGGCTTCGCCTCAGCGACCTCGCGTGCGCGCGCCCGCGTGAGCCTGGCGCTATTCCTCCAGACGCGCGCTGCGCGCTCTCGGCCCCACCCCTGCCTGGTCCGCAGCCAATGAGCGTGCGGCGAGGCGGCGGCCACTTCCTGGTAGGCGCTCAAGCTGACGGCCCGGCGGCCGCGGGGCGGGGAGGGGCGGGGCAGGCACTCGGCAAAGCGCTGAGCCTACGTCCGCGCTCGGCGCTGCTAGGGGCGGTCGGGTCCTGGAGCTCAGCGTAGCGCTCGCTGGACAGCAGGAGACGCGAGCCGGTCGACGAGGTGTCCGGTGAGCTTTCCACGCGCGGTCTACGAGGCTTCGCGCTCCAGGAAGCGAGATGTCGAAGCCTCCTCCCAAACCGGCCAAACCAGGTGAGAGGCGCGGCGCCGAGCTCGGCGCGGGACCCGGACGGGTCAGGCGCTGCCTGTGTTCCCTCTGGGACGGGCCGCTCCGGGCGGCGAGAGGATTTTAAAAATAAAACTGCAAAGGGGCTATTCAGGGTTTTGCAGCGTTATCCCTTGCGACAGCTTCCCGGCGCGTGTAGTGACGGCTTCGGTGGGTGGCGGTTTTCCCGAGAGCCGGGCCTGGGAGCGACGGGGAACGGCGCGCAGTGAGGGTCCCGAGCGCTCTGCGGCCGCTTCCTCTTTCCTTGGAGCGCGGCGGTTCGCCCGCGCCCGGCTGGCCGGGGGACGGGAAGTGCCTGCCCGCGGGGTGCGGCCGGAGCCGGCGGTGGGGCTGCGGGCCCGGCCGGGAGGGAGGCTAGGGGCCCCGAGTGGGCCCGCTCCTAGCGATGTTTGCGCCGGTACTCCTTGCTCTATTCTGTTCTTGAAATATTTTCCGTGATGTGGCGAGAGGAGAGAATCGAAAAGGAAAGGACATATGCCAGTTCATTGCTTCAATAAACTCTTAAGTGCATTGTTTTGGAGAGGTATTGACGGGAAGCATAGGAACCCCAATGACTTAAGTTTTTTTTTTCCTCTCCCATCTCTTGTAATGTCAACAGAGGTTGAAACTTAACCCGTTTATATCACATTTCCAAGTAATTTTGTTGCAGAAAGATGGTTTCCGCGATTATTTCCTCGATTTTTCGAACACTTGATGAAGCTCTGTAACTTCGGTTGTTATCCAAGATGTCTTTGCGAACAGAGTGGCAGTTTCAACTCTATATGTACTCACAAAGGTTACATAGTCGTTGGCTGAGAACTTAAATGTTGGCAGACTGGGTGTAGGAGGAAGTCGTGAGACCCTTGGGCAGGAGCAAGGAGGGCGTGGCTAGAATCGGGCTGCGCCGACTTCGACGAGGAACCTAAGGGGAAGTTTGCATTTTAGGAACCTCGTGTATTCGACGAAGTAGAGCTGTTCTCTGATAATTAAGAAATGCTCGTAAGGTTTTCCTCGCTGCAGACTTTAAAAGAAGTCTGTGTTGCTTTTAGACCTAGGAGCACTCTGCGCAGTAGAGAGCGTCCTGCCCTGCGCGCTTTGATTTAGGGATCACCCATTACTGATTGGGGGATGATGCTCCAGGAACCATTTTCGTGTCTGACACCACTGTTTTCTGCTCCTCTTTAGTGAATGAAAATTCACAAACTTTGTGCTGCTTAGAGAGAACTTTGCTGTTACACTAGTTTATATGTGGAAACCAACACAAAGTTACCATAGTAATTGGCTTGTTGGTTTAGTACCTTGTAGTGAGAAATAGCACTATCAGTACTTCTTCACTCTGAAAATAGGCTCGAATTTTAAAACCCAGGTGGTGTGGAGTATCTGGAGTAACCACGGTGATTCCCTGGTCGTGGTGCCCCATGCTTAGGAGTGCCTTGGGCATGGGTGTTTCAGAGTTGGGGGTGGGTCAGGGAGAGGCTCCAGGTCCTTAGACTGACTGCTGACCCAGTGCTTCTGACAGTCACTCCTGACTGGTAGCAGGAAGGAGAATACTGCTACATTTTTATTTTCTTGTTGTGCTAAATTTCATAGGCCATAATGGCCAAAGCAAGCTTGACTTGGCAAAGGTATATTTCATTTTTGGTTTGTTGCTTTTTTATGCTCTACCTTGTTCCCAAAGACTTCTCACAATACAAGTTATGGGGGGGTTGGTATTAGAGAATGAGCAGAATAATAAGAGGAAGCAAATAATATATAGAATGCCAGGTTTAAGGTCCTACAGAATTAATGACTGAACTCTGTAGATTTAGTTCTCAGCTTCAGGTAGAGAGAAGAACAGAGGCAAGATTCTTAATGCTCATAAAATTAAAGTATGCCAGTTGCTCTGAGAAGGTTTTAATTGTACTGAAATCAGAGATGGACTTTTTCCCATTCTGGGAAGGTGTTTCTTTACAAGAGGATACTGGCAAAACAGCATGGCTCAATTCAGTAGCAGTCCTAAAAGCTGAGGACCTTGGCTGGGTGCTTACTAGCAAGCGATATTATACTATAATGTGAATAGAACCTTCTTTCAGGGTAAACACTGTATAATCCCATTCAAGAGGCTACTCAGGCAGTGCTGGTTGAGGCTGGAGCCTAGTCATGTCTCACTGTCCTGAGGATACATTAATGTCACCTTGTTGGTGCTTTTGCCCACTTCCAGAGATTGCTTGCTAAACATTTCTGAAATGTAGTTTATATTTTAGGTCTTGTTCTAGATACTGGGAATTCAAGGAACGATCCTTGAGGGTCATGAGTCAACTAAAGATTTATGAATCTTGGATGGCTGATTCCATCCATTATGCTAAGAAACTCTTATAATTCGTTTACTTACTTTTATTTTTCCTGTACTGAGGCTGAGCTCAGGGCCTTCAGGCTGAGATGTATCCACAGATCTTTTTTATTTTTTGTATTTTAGGGATGGGTCCACAGTATGTTCAGGGTTTCACTACTAGGACTCATAGTGACCCACCAGCCTCCCAAGAGCTAGGATTACAGGTGTGCACCACCACGCTCATTCTAAGTGTCTCAGTGTGTCCCAGGAGTGGGCCTGGCACTGCAGGTTTCGGGGATAGAACCCTGGTCCTTGTGTCTGCTTGCAGATGCTTTAATCCACTAAGCTGTTTGGCTGGCCCTTGTAATTTAAAGATAGAAGTAATTCTAGTAGTGGAAAATCTGGCTGATATAATGTAAGTAAACATAGCAATTGTAAAAATCACTATGGATTAGTGATAATCATTTTACAATTGGTTGAATAGTCTTAATTTTTTCTCTGCACATCTATTTCATTAAAAAATTAAGACTTATCTTTAGAATGGTGTCTGCTTCAATTTTGAGGGTCTTAATGTTGGTTGTATGTTTCAAACAGTCAAAACATTGCCTGTAATCTGTGTGGAAATAATAGCTCTTTCATAATTGGTCACAATTTTTCTCATTGTTAGCCATGCCAGCACAGATCACTGGTCTGATGTGTTATAATCTCACAATCCGCAGCTCTTTCCTAATTGCACTCTTCTCATCTCCCAAATCAGTGCAGCTGCTTAGTTGTACATGTAGAGCATTTATTGTCTTTGGTCACCATTAGGAGCCAAATACATCAGTTAGGATGACCCTTGCTGGCTTGTTAGAATGTAAAAGACAGAATTTTGTTCTCACAAAGACTGTTTTATTAACTTATTTATAATTTTATTTTTTATTAGTACATGCCTGCATTCAGGCATTTCATTTATCATGGGGTGTTTGTATATGTCACAACACATTTTCATTCTTTTTGTCCCCTTCCCTCCTAGTGCTCCCTGTACCTTCCAACACTTTGTTCTTCTCATTTAAAATAGCGCTACTTCCATTTTTTTAGCCTCTTTCCCTTTCTTCTTGCTGTCCATTCTCTCTCCATCTTTTTTCCTTTCTCATTTGAAAACGATCTCCTTTTTCCTCTTACCTATTATTTATATTTTGGGGTTTCTTTTGTAAGAGATATAACAGATATAAGAGAAACCATGCAATCAATATTTAAGCTTATAAACCTGATGTCACTTAACATTGTGGCCTCCAAGTGCATCCATTTACCTACAGATGCCTCAAGTTCATCATTCTTTATGTCTAAGTAGTACTCCGTTGGGATAAATACTAAATTTTCTTTATCTGTTCATCTGCCAAAGGACATATAGGATGTTTCCAAAATTTAGCTGCTATAAATTGTGCTTTCATAAACACAGGTATGTGCATGCATCACTATAATATGATTTAACTCTTTTGGGAGGATTTTAAAAAGAGAAATAGCTGGGTCAAGTAGAATTTTTATTTTTTTTCTTAAACAGGTTTTTGCTACATAGTTGAGGCTGGCTTTGAGGTCACTGTGGTCTAGGCTGGCCTTGAACTCTAGATAGATCCTCCTGTTTTAGCCCGTTGCCTCCTGGGGTTACAAGCGAGCAAAACCAAGCCCAGCATCTATGTTTAGTTTTTTGAGAATTCTCTGTAGTAGTTGTACTAGTTAACATTCCTGCGGTGTATGCAAAAGTGGTCCCCTTCCCCCAGCGTCACCAGCACTTGCTATCACCAGCTTTCTTGATGGCTGTTCCTTCTGAAGTAAACTATTATCTGTGTTGTTTTAATTTGTGTTTCTCAAATGGCCAGTGATATTGAACATTTTTATGTATTTATTGGCCATCTATACTTTGAGAAGTGTCTGTTTATTTAACTCATGTTTTGATTCATTCTTTTATTTGGCGGGTGGGGGTGCACTTCACTTTTTTGAGTTTTTCATATAGGGTCTTCCAAAAATATATTCACACTTCAGGAAAAGAAAGGCTTGTACAAATTTAATACTTAACTTATTGAGATGTGAAATTAGTGCAAGTTACCTTTGGCCTCTCCAATTACATGAGGGACTCAAAGTGGCTATTAGTTTTCAGGCATTTATTAGTACAGTGAACTACTTCTGGGACTGCTTTGGTCACTAAGATTGCTGCACATGCATTTTCAGTTTCTTCTCTAAAGGAAATAGTACAGTGGGTTTTCTGTGATCCCCATCCTCCAGGATCCTCCAGGATCTTCCAGGATGTGAAGGTAACACCATTTATTGAAAAAACAGTATGCTGTTTTTCTTTTCTTGAAGTGTATGTACATGTTAGTCTTCCAAGGAATAGCTGGCATTTTTTTTTTTTTCTCATTCTGTTGTCTCTTCACTCTGTTGGTTGTTTTCTTTGTTATACAGAAGGTTTTTAACTTGATATGGTCCCATTTTTATTTCTTGATTTCTTGTGCTCTGGAGTTCGTTCAGAAAGTCCTTACCTGTGCCTATGTTTTCAGGAGTTTTGCCTATTTTATCTTCTAGCAGGTTGTGGCTCTGTTTTTTCATGTTTAGATCTTTGACCCATTTTGATTTTAGCTTAGTATGCGGTGTGATACGTGAGTGTTGACTCAATCTTCTTCTACAGGTAGAGAGCCAGTCTTCCCAGCACCATTTATTAAAGAGCTATTTTTCCACCAGGGTATGTTTTTGGCTACATTGTCAAAGATCCAGTAATTCAGTGTGTCTGGGCTTATTTCTACTTTCTCTAGTCTATTTCATTGATCTACTTGTCTGTTTTTGTGCCAGTACAGTGCCATTTTTATCATTATAGTTTTGTGATGTAACTTGCTATGGTTACCCTGAATTTCTTTTGCTATTTTAGGTTTTATATGAGTTTTTATATTGTTTTCTTAGATCTGTGGGGCAGTTTTTTTTTTCTTTTCTTTTTTTGTATTATGCTAGATATATATGAGTTTGGGAAATATTGCCATTTATACTGTATTGGTTCTGCCTGTGCAGGAATGCTATTGATTTTTGCATGTTGCGTTTGTGTCCTGATAAACTTACTGAATTTAGTTATTCTAGGAGTCTTATGATGGAATTTTTGGTTCTTCTATGTGGAGGATTACATCATCTGCAAATAATGATAATTTGACATTTTCTTTCCCTGTCCTTAGCCTTTTTATTTTTCTTGCCTGATTGTAGCAACTAATGCTGTGAGGCCTATGTTAAACTGGAGTGATGATAGTGGCCATCCTTACTTTATTCCTGATTTCAGAAGGAAGGCTTTCAATTTTCCCCACTTAATATAATATTGGCAGTAAGTTTGTCATAATGGCTTTTATGACATTGAGATAAAGTCTTTTGAGGCAGGTACTTAAACCACTGAGCTGTTTCCTCAGCTCTGGGTCTTTCTATACCTATTTTCTTCATGATTTTAATCATGAATGCATGTTGGATTTTGTCAAAGGCTTTTTCTGCACCTATTGAGATGATTGTGTCATTTTTATCTTTGCTTCTATTTGATTAACTTTATTTATTGATTAGTGTATCAGTATATCTTTGCATCCCCAGACTGAAGCTTATTTGGTCATGGTTTATGATCTTTTCGATGCTTTGTTGCATTTTGTTTGTCAGCATTTTACTTAGGAATTTTGCCTTTATGATCATTAAAGAGATTGGCCTGGATTTGTTGAATCCTTGTCTGGTTTTGGGATCTATACTAGCCTTCAGGGATGACTTTGGTAGTACTTTTTCCTTTTTAATTTCATTAAAGTTAGAGAAGTATTGGCATTTTATCTTCCCTGAAGTTCTTATTAAATTTGGCAGTGAATCCATCTGGTTCTGGGCTTTTTTTAGTTGGTAGATTTTTTTTTTTTTTAATTACTGCTTTAATTCCATTTCCTGTTATTGAGTTATTTAGGATTTTTAAGTCTTCTTGGCTTGGTTTGGTAATTCCTAGGTATTCCCAAAGGCTATTTATACAGACTTTATTGTAAGATACGATCTAAGGATGGATAAAAGATCCCAAAGGAGATCTGGACTTAGAATCATACTAGGCAGATTTGACATCAGTCCATTGCAGTTGGAAACCAATATCTGACATTGAGAGTGTCTTTCAAATGGCTTATTGATTTTGGTGTTAAAAGGAACATAAATATTTCATTTCATGTGTCTTAGGAAAATAAATTCATGGATTAGAAGAAACAAACACCAATGTTCTCAGCTTTTCTGTTATTCTAAGTACACAAAACTTGGGAAACATTAAATATGTTCTGTTTAACATTTGTGAGAAAGAAGGGTCTTTATTTTATATTTTTCTGTATTTAGGACAGAGTTTCCAGGGTCTCACTACATATATTGAACTCAAAGTGATTCTTCTGTTTTCAGCCTCCCAAGTGCTGGGATTACACACTGCACCCCGATGCCCAGTCTAAATAGTCTCAGTGTACCCCATGGGTGGGACTAGCACAGCACACTGGAGATCGAATCCCAGCTGCTGTGCTCTGCTTAAGCAGACACTTTAGTCTGCTGAGCTATCAGGCCAGCCCCTGGGTCTTCATTTAAATAATTTCAACTTTTGTATTATTTTCCCCTGGAAGAAATGCATTAAGCAAAGGTCAGAGTATAAGCTTGTTTTTGAAATATGCACAATGAGTAGTTTTGTTTTGAAAAGGTGATGTTCTTTTCATATGCAGTAGCAGAATGACATTTGACAGTGACATCTTGGAGCTTCCAGGGTGATGACCAGTGTCAGATTTCAGAGGCTAGAACTCCAAAGATGAGGGAGGGAAAGGATTGTTTCAGAGGCAGGGGCACTCCAGTAGAGTATTGAGAGGTGAGCAGGAGTTGTCTGCCTGGAGAGAGAAATACAGAAGATGAGTTTTGCAGAAAAAAGATGAACACAAACCGAAAATGAGCGCGGCTGCCACCTCGCCATAAAGGGAAGATGCATGAGAACTGGCTTGCATGCGCTTGACAGCCCCATGATTTACATGAGGCTTTGTGGGGACAGCTAGATACAAACCATAACACCACGTCACTACTGCGTTGGTGTTCAGGTTCTCTCTGAGAAAACATGGAAACTTGGTACACACATATGATACTACAAACTGTAGCTTTTTTTCCACTTAAAGTGAAAACCCTCTATCCAATGTAGCTATGGAATATTGTATACCCTTATGAAGAATGCAAGATTTGTCTTCTTTTTTTAGATAAGCTTTGCTAAGTCTAACTTGCTGAGTTTGAGCTCCAACTTGCTATCCCCTGCCTCAGCCTCCAAGGAGGCTAGGCTTACAGTTGCATACCACCTCTACCAGTTAAAAGCAAGAATTCAAGTGTGTACATGCCAGTCCTCTGCCTAGTGCAACCACTCACTTCCTCTTCCTGGGAGCCCCTCCCATCTCACAGGGCTTCTGGTTCTTGCCTAAACCTTCCCACAATGAGGGACCAACCCTCTGCTTAAATACTGAGGTTCTGTGGTTCTTTACAGATCTTGTAGAGTTCCTAGGCCTCAATACCAGTTTGTTGGAGCTCTGTTTTCTACAACCAGAGTTTGCCTGTCTTCTAATTCTGGGCTGCGACAGGGTCTCTGAGGTCTTGGCACCTGTGCTAATGTTTCCATGTTGACTGGTACCTGTACATCCACTGTTTCAACTGCTCTGATCCCTTTTCACTTAGCTCTGTCTCACTGCTCAGAAGCATGGCCAGACAGGTGGACCTTTGGCCAATAGCACCTGTACCTTCCTGGTTTGCCATCATCCACAGTTGGTCTGTGTCACTGTTCTGGTTTCTAAGGGAGGCCTTCCCACGGCAGGCCTCATCTTTGGGAGACATGAGTGGCATGGCCAACTATTGTTTGAGCTCTGATGCCACTTTTAGTTATCAAGGTTGCAGCCCACAGAGTGTTACAACATGATTTTCCTCAGGAACATTCTGGAACTTGGTTTCCTTTCCTCTCAATTTGATGGGGCTCTGAGAAGGAATTCACTGTCATATGACAAATTCACCCTCACTGTTAAATCAGTGATTGACAGATCGCACAGGAATCACCTTCCCTTAAATGCTTACATTAAAATATAAGTAAAGTGCAAGATTCTAAGAAGGAATTCCCTGTTTCAATGAACTCACTGACATTAGGCTTAAATTGTGCCCTGAGGATTAGGATGATTATGTAATGGAAAACGAGCATTAGTGTTAGGAACAGTCCTGGTCCTGGTTTTTAAATTAACTCACTAAGTCACCAGACCATTCTGAGACTTAGTTTCTTAATTTTCTTCCCACTCTTGCTCTTAAATCTACTTCATTGTCTTAGATTGACCTTTTAAATTATTCTTCACATTTCTAAATACTTTCATCCTTACTGCTTCTCGCAGATGTCAGGGACTTTTATGATTATTCAGTACCCATCTCCCAGCTACTTCTGGTGTCTAGTGCCCTGTGGATACAAGCATATGGCAGAATGAACTCTGTAGAGACCTCCTTGACAGGTTGGATGGAAGTGCATGTTTCTATGACAGAGAGAAAAGAGGGCATGGTGAATTAATACCTATGCCTGATCTGATTTCTCCAGGCACTGGATACAGAGGGCACTGTTTTCACAGCTGACTGGCATGGCCTGGTGGGAATGTGTCAGATGCTTTGTGTGCAGATTCCAGTGAGATCATTGCAAAATGCAGTGATCCATGAGTGCCCACTCTGTGTTGGGGGCAGTGCCTGTTGAGAACATGGGAAGTGGATATGGCACTGTAGACTCTGGTCTAGGAATATATCTGTTGATAGCTTGATAGGTTTTTTTTTTTTTTTTTTTGTCTTTTTGAGATAAGTTCTTGCTATGCAGTTCAGGCTATCTTTGAGCTCACTTTTGTAGCCCAGGCTAGTCTCAAACTTCCACCCATCCTCCTGCCTCAGCCTCCCAAATGCTGGGATTATAGGTGTGTACCACCACGCCCGGCTTTGTTGATAGTTTTTAGAAAGGAACTCTGTGTAGAATATCATTCAGAATTCTCCTTTTCTGTGAACTGCTATTTGTTTTCTCCTATCTCTTGGAGGTAATAGATTTAAGCAATGAATTCAAATTCAGATCTTGCTGTCATTCTCACATTTGACTATATGGAAGAGAGACTCTGAAAACAAAGTAAATCTTCCTTTGTAAGAGTGAGTCTCTCTCCACCTATTGCTCTACTGGTTGTGTTTCTGCATAAGAAATCAAAAGCTGTCCCCCTTCCCTGCCCACCCTGAAAACAACATTTAAATATTTCTATGGGTTCCAAATGGTGACTTCTTTCCCTAGCCCTCAGTACTAGGGCTTAAAACAAGAGTATAAGCCCTGAGGTACGTACATTCCCATGTAGGATCTTGCTGAGTCACTAGGTTGTGTAGGTTAGGCTTGAACTTGAAATGCACCTGCTTCAGCCTTCTAGAATTCTGGGACTACAAAAGTGCTATAGTGGCAGCATTTTTTTTTTTTTTTTTTTTTCAATAAGCATTACTTTTTTTTTTTTTTTTCAACAGTTGACACACTGCATATTGTCCTCACAATAGTTATACAGAACACAGGGTATGGGTATGACATACCTTCCAATTGAGTATTTTTTGTTTTGTTTTTGTTTTTGAGACAGGGACTTGCTATATAATTGAAACTGGCCTTGGACTCACTATACTGACCAAGCTGGCCTTGACTTTGTGGTGATCCTTCTGCCTGAACCTTCTGAGTGTTCTGATTATAGGCATGTGCCACCATGCCTTGCTTATAGTGGCAGGACACAGAGTAATACTGATAAGGGTAGGTTTCATTGCTAAGGCTTTAGACATCAACAAGAATAATTCTGCTTGTAATTTAAAACATTTATAGGGCTTTTGAGTGTTAACTTTCCAATAACTATCTTTAAAACCAAAGGTAAAAAAACTGCAGTTGTAAGGCAGATGGCAAGCAATGGAAGAGTAATGCAGTGTGTGAACAATGAGCAGAGGAGGAATTGAATTCCTGCAAGGATTTTGGAAACCTGCAGCTTAGAGATGACCACTGCAACCTGGGGCAGGTGGTGCTCAGTGTCCTGCTGCCCCTCTTTGTCCTTGTAAGCAGAGAGGTCACTGTCAGTATTGCACTGTTCCCATCTTATACATCATGTAACATGATGCTGGACATGGGCACATTCCTGAAGTTTAAAGGCAAGTTCCACAATCTCCATGCCTCACCTGTCCACCCAGATTCCCGTTACTGTAGATGCAGAGTGATCTTCTGGGATCCTCCACTTGCTAAAAATCAGCCCAGGTATAAAGTATAGCAGGAGGGTGTTATAGAACACTCAAGGGAGTTTCTCAGCCCTTGCCTACCCGCAGGGCTTGAAAGAAAGGTGGATTTCTACCCTAAGGAGAGGGTGAATGCCAGTGAGTGATGAAGTTGCTTTAGTTACTGCCTCAGAAAACAAGAGCTGTTCACATAAATGGCCCTGTTGTCTAGGCAAGTGTTAAAGGCTCTCTTCTCTTGAGCACTGTGTAATTCTCCTAGTGTGAGCTGGCCTGGGAAAATACCTTGATGCCTTGAGGGAAAATTCTTTTTTGGCTGTTATAGTTTGTGCCTAAAGCCTCATGCAGTCATGGGCAAAATTCTAGAGTTTGTGATTAACTCACGATCCACTGGGATTATGGGTATGAGTGCCACTGGGATAACATAAGGGAGACAGACTTGCTCTCTGTTGGCTATTGTTGCTGCTGCTCCTCCATTTTGCTCTTGCACTTTGCCGCTGCCATGAAAGGCTACCTTCTGTCATGTGCCAGTCTGCCTTGGAGCCAGCTGAGTATGGACTGAAGTCTCCAGTAACTGTTTGCTAAATAAATCTTTCCTTCCTTCATTTTGAGTGTTGGGTATTTGTACCAGCGATGAGAGAAGAGTAACTGAGATACTGGCCTTCACGGGAATCACTTGGGCTCCTTGGGTCTCTCCTGACCCTCCTGAGGCCTTCCTACCTCCTAGTTGAAACCATCTCAACTTCCAGGACCCACTCAGCCCAGAACAGGAAGTGACTAGTCAGGCATCTGCTGCTAGGCTGAGATGGAGGTTTGGCTCTAGAATGGGATGACAGATGGAGGTATCATCTGTGACATTCTAGGCCAGCAGGCAGGCTGTGCCACTCTTACAGTAGGAACTTGCTTCTTAGGAACACAATTTAAACCTTTGAAGTACTGCTGTTATGACCTGAGGGAAGATACAATTAGAGAAACAATTTCCAATTTAAAGGCCATGACATTCTCTGATCTTGCTCCCCTCATTTTGGTTTTGTTGTCATTTGAGAGATGGACTTTTGTTGGGCCTCCTGCATGTGCTACCTTGGACGATTTGAACCCTTGCTGGGTATGACTGAGCATACCTGTCTGTAGTCCCAGTGCTCTGAGAGGCTGAGAAAGGAGGATCACAAGTTTAAGGTGTGCATTAGCAATTTAGTGACTTAGTGAGACCCTCCATCAAAATAAGAAACAAACAAACAAAAAACTGATGATGTAGCTGAGTCCCCAGTACCTCCAACCCATTACATCCCTTTGTTTTCTGAGTGGAGAGTGGTTCAATTTTCAAAAGCATTGTTGATTCTTTACTCCTTACTGTTTCCACTTATGATTTTTACTATTTTTCATACATCCAGATTACATATTATTACACCAGAGTTCTACTGTTAACTAGAAACAGAAAAAGCCCTGAGTGACAGATTTGTATCCTGTGCATTGATCAGGACAGTTCTCATTGAGCACCGAGTATAAACTCAGCTGTGTTTTGCTGGTGGTCCTCCTTTATTCAGGTGCTGTTTCTAGAGCAGGTTTGACAAAGGCCCTGTTACAAATATTGAGCGTAGTTTCAGCATCATGTCATTAGGAAGTGTCTTCATGGGGGCCAAGACTAAGGCTATTGTCAATATATTCTGAGAGCATTATTGTTAAAAATGCCAGACTTCTTTTTTATTTCACTTAATTTTTTAAAAAATTATTTTTACATTTTTTTTTATGTATTTGGTACAAAGTCTTGCTACACTGCTTGGACTCGTAGTGATCCTCCTGTTTTCAGCCTTCCCTGGGATTACAGGCCTGCTCCATCATGCCTGATCTGGCTGGCTGGCTCAGTGTGGCCAGGGTGGGGCCAGTGTGGCATGCAGTGCTGAGGATGGAGCTTTGGTCCCTGCACTTGCCGAAGCAGGCGCTTAGTCCATTGAGCTATCTTGCTGGCCAATACCAAACTCCTTAATCTGAATTTTTTCATTTATGAACACTGGTTATGCACATTGCTATATTAAATCCTCTGCTCTGGTGCTTTTTTCAGTTTTGAAAATGGTAACCCAGAGTAGGACCTAGTCAGTGTAATTTCTCCAAAGTAGTATCCAGAGAGTGTGTGGGAGTGAGGAGGAGGGAGGAAAGGAGGAGGATGTGAAAGAGAAAAGAGAAGAGGAAGACTGAAAACCATTCTTTAGTTTTACAACTCTGGGTTTTATTGGTGTTGGGGTCCTTCTGGGTCCTGTTGAGAATTGTTATTTGTTCTTGTGGGTCTCAGCTGAGCTTGAGAAAGCACATATGTAAAATTTAGGCAGGCAGACTTTTTAGTTACTACTCTTCTAGGAAAGAAAAAAAAAAGATTATGCTCATCTTCTCGAGTTGGTGGAATTTATGTATTGTGCTTAGATGCCATAAGTAATACTGAAAAGAGCTAAAACACGAAAGTTCAAAAAACAAGTTCGGGAAACCTAAAGTGCTGGGGTGGAAGTGGAGGGGCTGGGTCCTCACTGCCTGTCCTGGACTTTAGGGACACTCTGTACTTTCTGACTCCAGTGGCCTTTCTCTCCTCTTTGCAGGGGACTGCTGCTATTCTTCCAGATGTCACAGCCTGGGCTGGCCCCACGAGTCTCCCTGTGGTGTTCACTTGGAGTAGCCTGGTTCTCAGTTTCAGGAGTGTTTCTGGCCCTGTTACGCATCTCCCCACTGATTTGTTTTTTCATGGTGATGTCAGGGGGTTAAAGAACAGAGGAAGACTCAGGTTCCCTAGGCTGCTTGTAAGGGAAATGCTAAGTTCCTTCAGGAGGGCATTGAAGAACACATTCTCTTGGTTATATATGGAATTGCTGTGAATTTTAAACAATTTAGAAAAAGAATATACATACAAGTTACAGTTCTACCATCTCTATAGAGATAGCAGTTTTCATTTTGGTATTTTCTTAGTTTCCATTTTGCTTTATATAACATTGTATGTGTATTATCACCAGTCTTTTAATATAATAGCAAAAAGTTGCCAAAAGATAATTTTTAAAGAATGTAATAAAACCTTTTAAACAAAATATTATTACATACCTTTATTTCATCATTTGTGTATATTTGTACATACATTTCTGTTTTTTTTTCTCTGTTGTCATTGATTTAAGTGTTGTTTAAACTCATTTTAGTTTTTTAATAGTCACTTAAGAGACATCATGCTACCTACCTACTGTGCCATTTGCTTAAAAATGCATTAAGATTTCTTTGGTGGGGTTTGTAAATGATAAATTTCTAAATATACAGGACTATAATTTGGTATTATTGCTCTGCTAGAGGGGGCAAATACACAAGAGATAAGCCCCAAGTACTGGAGCAATGCACAGTAATTAATAATTGCTAACATGTATGGACACACATAGGGTGTTAGAAATTACCTGGTATTTTACATACAGTAACATGTTTAGTCACACAGCTAGCATTAAAAGCTCAGATCTCAGACCAGTGGTCAGAGCATGGATTCTGGAGCTGGGGACCTGAGACCTGAGTGGCAAACTCGTAGCCTCAGGCAAATCTCTTCACTATTCTCTCTAGCCCTGTGACCTGGACAGGTGACACCTCACTAACCTGGTTCTGTGGTTGTAAAATAGGGCTAGTAAAGCATTTACATTGCAAGATTGCTTTGAGGATTTAATAAATGACTTCAGGTTAGTTCTTTGCATGTGGTTGGACTGTGTATTACAAAAATGAGCTGAGAGGGGCGATTGTGTTTCCTATGAAAGACGTCAGTGTTACGCAATTTCCTGTCTGATCTTCGCTATACAGTCATTTGCTCAGTCATTTCTTAGAGGAGGAGGCTGAGTTCCAGATGGTTTTGGGGTCGGTGTGAGCCACATTGGGTGCTGCAGCTCCTCCTGCTGCAGTCCAAAGCTCGTGCTTTCTGCTGTCACCTGACTTGTTCAGTCTTGTTCAATATAGGAGAGTAGAGCACTGGACAGAGCTGGCAAGCTTTCTGTAAATTTTTTTTTTTTTTTTTTTTTTTTTGTGTGGGGATCGAACTCAGAAAAGGTCTTGCTTGCCAGGCAGGCTGTTAGGCTGCTGAGCTATATCCTCAGCCCTCTATAAGTATTTTATGCTTTGTGGACCACATGGTCTCTATTGCACCTCCTCAACTCTGCTGTTGTATACAGTAATGGAAAAGCAGCCACATAGTATGCTATGAACAGCTGTGTTCATGTAAAACTTTATTCATCACTAACGCAGCCAGAATTTCATCTCATTTTTATGCATCATTTTCCCTACAACTGTTGGACTCTATAAGGCCCTTCTTAGCTTGTGGATCATACCAAAGCAGGGACTGCAGCCATGGGTCAGCTCTGGCTTCCCATTGGCAGCAGATGGCCTGAACAGTGTAGTGTTTTTTGAATTCTAAAGACTGGAACAGTTTTCTTCCCTTCTTCCCCAAGGTCTCCTCACACTGTGTGGAAACAGTTATTCAAGGGAAGAGTCTTTAACTGCTATTGCTCTGTTTTTGTAAGTTTTAGTTATTTAAGACATAGCTGGCGAAGAGCTTGTCATTTGGGATTTGAAACTCTGCTCATTGGGCTTTTCTGTTATACAGCTGAGGAAAAGTAAAAAAAAATAACTAGAAGGTATGTAAAAGTAACCAAGTTTGCTGAAAGGCAACTGCACAGTATGAGGAAAAAAAAAATAGATTAGAAAGGCATACTGTTAATAAACAGAACCCTTTTGTCAGAAAACACACTGGCTGCTGTCCCTAAGGAGTCTGCCATCCTTGCAGCTGAAATCAAGACATGTTTCAAATTCTTTAGGCTTCTTTTTTTTTTTTTTTCCTTTTCCTTCTTGAATTGGGTGGGGAAGGTGGCAGGGAAGAATTGATATTGGAATAAGGAGGTATAAGAAAGCCATGTTTGTAATCTTTTCTGTTAGATATACAAGTTGAATGGGCTGAATTGATTTTAATTTAAGAATATAAATATGTGAGCAGAAGCTTTCTCATTACATCCATGAGGCTTGAGATGCTGGGCCTCAAGTCACACTGATAGTTTTCTTCCCAAAGAGTATAGCTCCTCTGTTTTCAAGAGCAGTGGGCTATGTGGAATGACGCACTGAAATCTAAGCCACAGTGTGCTGTGAGCTGATTACCTCGCTTATGGGTGCTGGACTCAGAAAGCCCAGGGGAGGTTTGTGCTGGACCCACAGAGCGCAGCTGTTTCCTTTTGCTTCAGGAATTGAAGGAACGGCCTTGACTCTTAGATACCATCACATAGACACCCTCTGTTTCAGTTTTGAACAGAAAACATCCTGTTTTATCATGCATGTGTAATAGAATAAATATGCTTAGTAAAAAGCACATTAGTATTTCACTGACCCCATGAATATTCTAAGCTGGTAACACTTTATTTTCATAGCATGAAGTATAAATTAAGATTAATACTTCTGTCATTCTCTTAAATAAATATGAGAAAAAATACATGTATATAGTAAGTTGATATTTGCCATGGTTTTGTCTTTATCAAGTAGTTCTCTTCTATTTATCAGAGTCCAAAGATTGGCTTCTAGAGAAGATTTAGTACTGTTTGTCATATACCAGCTAAATTTTGACATTAACACAACAGAGAAAATATTGCCTAGTTTCTTATAGAGGCTTGCAGCCAGTTCCTAATTTGGTTAGATGCCAGTTGGAGTAGTATCTTTCCAACTTTTTTGATCTTGCCCCTCCCCCCATATATTTTACGGAATAAGCCGCTACATAAATACACACGGGGCCTATTTATCTTAGCCTTTCCTATTTCTTTTACAACCTGCTGCTCAGCTTTGGCTGACTGGTCAAATTAAGGAATTACTGACTTCAGTCTCACATCTAGCGCATAAAGCCCCGTGCTTGAGCAGGGATTGTAGATTGCATAGGTAACTCACCTGCCTAATCTTAGTGCTGGCATCAGTGATACAAACAAGGCATGCCATTTGAACTTCCCATTCTCTTCATGTCATTTTGAAAAAAAAATTCTGAAGGTTACCTATTCCAATGATGTGCTTTATATTCTGTGACATATTTTGTGCCTTGTTCATTGAAATTGTTTTAATCAATGGAAGGCATAAGTTATATTTAATATTAGGAGAGTAAGCTATGGTAGTAGATGATTGTGAGGCTATCAATTTTAAGTTTCAAAAATCATTAGATGAAGAGCAAAAATTCTAGCTGTAGATAGAGAATTAATGTTGAGTTCCTGCCATTGCTAATAATTTTTGGTAAACCTTTTCATTTTGGGGGCTTGCTGTCTACAGGTGTTTTGTTTTGTTTTTTATAAGTTTTAAATTTTATTTATTTTTTTTCTTGTTTCAGAACCTTTGTTTATTCACTCATTTCTATGGCCGGCTCAGCCCGCCCTGAGGGCAGGGCTGGCGCAGCATGTGGTGCCAGGGATCGAACAGCGGTCCCTGAAGCCGCCCAAGCTTTCGCAAGCAGGCGCTTTAGACCACTGAGCCATCCGCCAGGCCCCATACAGGTGTTTTGTTGTTCAGCACATCTTAGGCCCTGGAGATGAAGAGGGAGGTAAATTTTAATCGTGGTCAGTTTCTGTGACAGAGGAAGGAAAGTTTACTAACAGGCTAGCAACATTGCCACAGGCACTATGTGGGCAGAACTCATGCAGAAATGACTTGCTTTAGAGAGAGGATATTTAGTTTTGCAAGAGTCACATTAGGCATTTGCATACTTGATAATGCCAAGGAAGTTTTGTTCCTGCCCTTTCATAATGAGTTTTAAAAATGAATGTACCTGTATTTTTAAAATACTATATTTATAGTCAATTTTTTTTATTAATTTCAGACTTATTCTTTTGTCCCAGTAATTCATTCTGTGACAGTGATAGTTTAACAGTTATACATTCAGTATGATGCCAAAATGTATATTTGATAGGCTTCTAAGATAAATACACATTTGTGCAATTCCAGTAAAATAAATATAGCATAGAATCATAATTCTTCTAAGTGTAGTATGCTCTGGTCTTTTCTGTTTGCTTTTTAAATTTAATTTTAAAGCCTATAAATTAGTTTCACAAGTAGGTCATGACCTACTTACTTTTTATTTTTTGCATTTGTGGGAATTGATGAGGTAGTTGGGGAGGGAATAGTTTTGTATACAGTAATTCAGTCATACAAATGGTGCTGAGTGCTGGTGAGTCTTCCCGTTATATTCTTTTCCACAAAAACAACTTAAAATCTCAGTGTTTGGGTTTGTGACAAATGAATTATTGCAGTCACTTAGCAGTTTTTTTTTTTTTCCCCAAAGTGGCTGTACTAGTTCACATTCCTGTTATCAGTCTGAGAATTTTAGTAGTTCGGTATCTTTATTAACATTTAGCTTTTTTTTTTTTTAAATTCTGAGTATCTCTTGTTCGAAATGCTTGGCACTGGAAGTGTTGTAGGTTTCAGAGCTTTTAAAGATTTCTTTTTTATAAATATTTACATAGACTTTACTCATTCAGTGCCCCCAATCTGAAAATCCCAAATCCTAAATGCTGCAAATGTTCTTTGTTTATTTGTTTTGGTACAGTACAGGGGATTGCACTGATTCACATCCCTAGCCTTTTCTTATTTTTCTTTGGAGACAGGGTCTTACTAAATTGCACAGGTTTGGCTGGAACCTGTAGACTCCTTGCCTCGGCTTCCCACAGTGCTGGAATTGCAGATGTGTACTGCCACACTTGTTCAAAATGAAAAACATTGTTTTATAGAGCAGTTTTAAGTTAATAGTCCAGTTGAGCACAGAGCTTGGTTTAGAGATTTCCCAAATATTCCACACCCCTATATATGATAGTCAGCTCCCTTTGAATGAATTGCTTTTATCATAATAATACATTTGTTACAATGAGTAAGCCTGATACATAGTTATTGCCTAGAGTCTATATTTTATAGTGCATTGTATGGACATATATATCCACCACTGTAGGACTGTGTAAAGTGGTTTCACTGCCCAGAAAGTCTCAGCTTTCACTTATCTACTGTTTTCTTCCCATCAACCCCTGCAACCACCAATGTTACTGTCTCCATAGTTTTACCTTTCTAGAATGTTGTGGTTGGAATCATATAGTATACAATTGTTTCAGGTTAGTAGTGTATGCATAGAAGTCTCTTCATCTTTCCTTGGCTTGTTAATCTATTTCTTTTCAGTGCTAATGGTATTCCATTATCTGGATATAGCATAAGTTATCCCATTGTTGAATATGTTTGACTTCAGTGTCCATGTTAGCATAAACTAATATGAAGTAGTGTTCATGGCCCACTTAAAGGAAGGCTTTCTCAAAGGTCTCATGCCTCCTGGCATTCTCAAGGAGATCAGTGAAATAGGTGCATGCCGATATTTTGGATGGCCATTCCTCTTACTGTGTGTGTGTGTGTGAGTGCGCACGCGTGCACATGCATGTGTACAAAAGGTTGAAATCGGGACTTTAAAAAAAAAAAAAAAAAAAAAAAAAAAAAAAAAAAAAAAAAAAAAAAAAAAAAAAAAAAAAAAAAAAAAAAAAAAAGAAATCAGGACTTTTGCATTGAGCTGCACCCCCATCCCATTTTAATTTTTTTAATTTTAAGACAGTTTTGCTAAGTCTCTTCAATTGCCCAGTTGGAGCTGAACCCAGAGTGTTTTCCCTGTTTCTTTGTCTGTCCTTGGCAGTGAGCAGTCCCTTGAGCAGTGTTTTGGTGGTGTTCTCTAGGAACTTTTCCCTTACTCCTTCACCACCCCACAATGAAAGAGGCTGGACATTCTGTATTGAGATTGTGCACTAAATGCTGTATCAGGGCCTTGGAGGTGCCCTGATGGTATCCTGCAGTGGAGATTTCTTTGGGCCTTGCCTGTAGAAGACATTGTCCCATTTACTTCTTTCATCTTGCCCTGCCCCCTTCCATGATAGATAGGTTTCATGTATGGAAGTCTGGGCCCAGCCTTCCCGCAGAGGAAAACACAGGGTGTAGTTGGTGACTGGTGGACATGGTCCTTCTCTGTGGAAGTCCAGATGGGCTTGGTGAGAAAAGGAAAGGGCTGGCAAGATGAGCAGAGTTGGGTCCCTGTCACTACTGTTAGTGCCATGGGTCTTTGTTCGTCTTGCTTATGTCCCAATTCCTTTTCAGGCCACACTACAGTGATGCTGCCGGTTTATGCAGCATTCCCTTGGAGTGTCAAGGTAGAAGGCTAGTCCTCTCCTGCCTCACTCTGGTGAATTCCCACTGTCTACACATAGCCCCTTTTTGTGTGTCAGTCATATGTAACCAGACTTGAATGAGATACGGATCAGGCAGAGAGAGCCCTGAAAGGTTATCTAAGCTAGCCTCTTTTGAAACACAAGATCACAACTCTTACATCTGTGACTTTATCTTCTGTAAACAAATTTGAGTTCTGGTATGGTGGCTCTCACCTGTATTCCCAGCACCCAGGAGACTGAGACAGGAGTATTACCATGAGTTTGAGGCCAGCCTAGGCTATATAACAAGACCTTATCTTGAAAGAGAAAAAGAAAATTATTATGTTTTGACTTTTTTTGTTTGTATTTTGTTTTCCTCTTTGAAACAAGGGCTCTATGTAGGTCAGGCTGGCCTTGAACTCACTATGAACTTGCACTGAGTCTCAAGTGCTGGGATAACAAGTGTGAACCACTACACCCAGTTTATTGTTTGTCTCTGATGATAAATTATTATGTCTAGGTTTTAGATGTCTTCAAGGAAAATGTAGAAACTGAGAGTATCCTAACTTTTCCTTGGCACTTTTTGTGAGCTTCTAGACCTATGGAATATTGCTCAGAGTTAATTAAATATGATGTAAAAATTATCTGATATGCATCATTGTTTTCTTGAGAAATTACAGTGTTGTTAAGTTGCAATCACAAAAGACCTGTTTTCTTTGCTGTGCATTTCATACTTCTAGTTACTGCTGTTCTTTCACTTCCAGCTCACTCTGCTTTGAGAATGGATAAATTAAAGCTCAGAACTTTGTAATATCAATATTAAGAGGGATCTATGAGAGATTAATGTCCCACTATTAACCAGTAAATAGGATTGGTATATAAAATTTTTCTACAGGGTTGCACCAATAAAATGTGCCTTTGTTTAATCTGAGGAATTGCCTGCTGTTCAGAGCAAATAAACTATCCATTTCCTTCCAGTTTTAAACATTTTAAGTAAGACCATCACTGGAGATACAGTGTAAAAATAAGTGGTTTAGTCACATACCACATACCTGTTTTCAGCTGCTTTAATTTTTCCTGAATCTTACCCCAGCCCATTAAGTTGACATTGGTTCTTGGTTCCAAAATTTGCCACATATCTCCTCATTCCTATTCCTTCCAAAGAACAAGAAAGTTCTGTTATTACTGGTTTTGGTAACCAGTGGGTTGCTTCCTTGTGTGACTTCCCTTTGGGAAGTTTGAAGCGCTCAAGATAACTAATCTTCCCTCTTAGACAATCAAGTCAGCAGAAAATGTTTCTAGCAGTGCCTCCTTCCTTTTGGTGTTTCCTTTTTCCAGAGATAGGGTGGGGTGTGGGTAAAAAAAATATTGAAGACAAAGAAATTTTTTTTTTCACTTTTGCTTCTTCCTGTGAACCTCTCCTTAATGGAGCAGGAGTTGTGGTTTTAGAATTCAGATTACGAACAGAGTTGTCCGATAGACACACTAAGTCATGGAGAATAGCAGCTGCTCTTCTATGTTATGATGTTTGGCCAAGGGAATGATTCTTCCTCCCTTGCCCACAGGAAATGATGGCTCCTGTTTTCATGGATTGTAGAAGTTCTTCATGCTCAGTGTAAAGAATATAAATACTGTAAAGTAGAATGTGGCAGGCTCTCGAAAGTGGTGCTAACATTCCAGGGTGCACGTGGTTAATGTAAACAGGATACATGTGTCATATCATGTTTACCCTCCCTTTCTGTGTTAATTAACTTTTTGTCACTGTCCCCCAATACCTAAGAAAAACAACTTAAGGAATAGACAGTCTTATTTTACTATGCTTTCTAAATCTGTTTCAGAAAGACTCTTTATTCTTTTCTTTTCTTTTTTTTATGCTATAGCTGGCTCAGCCTGCCCTGGTGGTGGGGACGGCACAGCATGTGTTGCTGGGGATCAAACTGTGCAGTTGCCTAAGCTTGCCTAAGCAGGCGCTTTAAACCGCTGAGCCATCTTGCCAGCACCCCCTTCATTCTTTTTTGCTCTAGGTCGATCTCACACTGTTTGAGTTCTTCTTACCTTACATACTCATTTAGCAAACCTGTTAGTCTGTGCTGTGCTCTGTATGTCTGGGAAGTTAAACAAGTGGGAGTCTTGCCCTCAGAGGACATCAGCTAACAGATAGGTGGGTATGGTGCAGTACTGTGAAAATGCTGCTAACGGATAGAGAAGAGAAGGGTTGTTTGGCAGAGTGAGGAGGACACTCGTATGGTCATCTCTGCCCCATTGTTGTCTGTCTTCTATTTCGAGACTAAATGGAATAACAGGTTTGCTTAGCAAATTCTTTTCCTTCTTTCTTTTCTTTTTTTTCCGCTACCAGGAATTGAACTCGTGCTTTCCATGCAGATGCGGTGCCAGTGAGCTATATCCCTGACCCTCCCAGAAAGTTATTTTATTTCCTTCATGATATTGTGTTTCCTTTTCTTTTGGAAAATATAAAACCCTAACTTACTGATTTAAGAATTTTAAAGCAGTGTAGAGTCTCACGTTAAATTTTTCTTTATGTTAAGTTGGTCACCTTTTTATATAGCTTTGTGTATATTTGTTTGCTTTCTGAGATAAGATCTCACTGTGTAGTCCAGGCCAACCTTGAACTCCTTGTTTAGCCCAGGATGGTTTCCAGCTTGTGATCCTTTTCCCTCAGCCTCTTGAGAGCTAGATTTTAAGCATGTGCCTTTATCTGGGCTCACCTTCATATTTTTAAACTTAGACCTTAGGTTTATTTATTTATTTATTTTTTAGACCTTAGGTTTAGAAGAACTGATTCTCCATTAGGCAATACAAAAAATCATGTAGTTCTTGCTGTTAGGGGGAAGCAAAGATATCCTGCAGAGAAGTGCATTTATTCTTGCATTCATTTTAAAATGCTTTTTAAAAATATGTCCCATGTGAAAAATGTATTTAGCTTAAAATAACTTTACTTAATGGGGTTTTAAATAAGGAATTCTCAAGGATATAAAGTATAATATTATATAGAACAAAATTTAGCAATAATAAAACTGATCAGATATTGTTTTTTCCCTCTCTTTTAGGGCAAGTGAAAGTCTTCAGAGCTCTATATACATTTGAACCCAGAACTGTAAGTATGCAGTTTTCAACTTTAAAGTTGACATTTTGACCAAGGTTATTTCATTTAGGCAGTTCCTTGGTGCCTGGCGTGCTTTTTCTTGGATAGACATAGGAAATTCCCTGCTGTCTTGAGGGGTACAAGCTAGCCCCCATTGATGTGTGTCCTCCAGGTTCACTGCTGTCTGCATGATAACGTAGCTTCCTTTCAGATCACCAAGTGCTCTTTATAAAAAGCATGGTGACCCTACCTTAGCCTTCCTTCCTGTAGATCACACACTAACCTTTCCTTCTTTTTCCCATGATACCTCAAGCTGTCTCATAATGGTCCATCCTGCTGATCTTCCATCTCTGCTGTATGCATTTTCCTGTTGCTGTATTTTCTGGTATCATCCATAAAGCCATCCATATGGTTCCTGAAGCCCATGTGTGTCAGACACTGGTCCAGAATTTAGGCTTAGTACAGCCACAACAGAAAAGACTCACCATGCTGGTGTCACAGTGGGGAAAGACAACCAGCGAGTACACAAGTGTGTGTGGCTGTTGGGACCCTGTGCTGTGGGGAAGAGCAAGGAAAGTGAGGCTGATGGAGGAGAGTACCACTTTCAGCAGGTGGTCAGGGGTGGGCTTTCTGTAAAGGTGAATTTTGAACAGATACCTGCAGAAAGTGGGTGAGCAGAGAGCAGAGCAGGGCAGACAGTGCAGCCCAGGAAAGTATGGACACAGAGTAGCTGTCGGGAAATGAGTGTGGGGAGCGAAAGCAGATTATGTCAGGCACTGTGGGTCTCCTTTGGGTTTTGCTCAGGGGAAGGTGGAAGCAATTAGGAGGTTCTGAGTACTGGATTTACTGGATAGTGATGCTTTAGAAGAATTCCTCTAACTGAAGTATAGAAAGCTACCTAGGCTTGAAGGGTTTTGATTGGAGCAATGATTGAGAGTGAAGCAGGAGTTCAGATAGTTAGGAGGCAGAGAAACCAAGGAGAGAGACATCAAGAAGAAACTGGCCTTGATTCTCCTCCCCTGTATGCTAGAGATGAGGGCATCCCCTCCATGGGTGGCCAGCTTGCTGTCAGCTTCACTGGAGTTTGCCAGGGCCCTGCTGTCCCTGGCATCAGAGGCAGGTTTTGAGCTAAGGCTAGGGCTTGCCTGCAAAGCCCACATCTGTCCTTTACTTGCTGTGTGAATTACTTAACTTCGAGGCCATCAGTTCTTCATTTGGAAATCCAATACCCATGGCCACTCCACAGTAGAGCCCTCCTGTGGCCTACTACCACAGCACAAGGAAAATATTCAAGGCTACGATGTGGTAAGCACTAGAGAATAGTCACAACTGCTATAGCTAATCCGGATGTGTATGTGTGCCGGTGAATGCTTCAGAGACTCACCTGTAGACAGTAGGGTTGGGTATTTTACTCTCACCTAGAGTTCCAGCAACATTGTCCTGTGTTGGTGGGGGTGGGAATATGTAGCGTGTTAGTTTGTGAGAACTGCCATAACAGTGTGCCACAGACTGCATGGCTTCAGCAACGGAGCATCTCCTTGGAACTCTGCAGGCTGCAAGTTCAAGTCAAGGTGGTAGTAGTATTGATTTCCTCTGGCCTTTCCATGGCTGTCTTCTCCCAGGGGTCTCCCTGCTGGTGTTCCTGCATCCTAACAGCCTCTTCTAAGGACAGTATTCACATGATTGGGGGCTGCCCTAAAAACCTCATTTTAACTTAATTACTATTACAAGATCCTCTCTCAGAACACAGCTACATTCTAGGAGGTGTTGGGGTTAGTATTTCAACATAAAGATTCAAAGCTACCTCCTACTAAGTGCCAGCCAGTGGTAGGAAGCATGAGGCCCAAAGGGTAGTGTTTAATCTCTGCATCTAGGAAGGGCCATCATCTCATGCCTGTCATCCTTCTCACTTGTTTCCTGGATCGCTTGTCCCCTGAGGAATGGGGAGGGGGGCTGTGTCATCCGCTGCCCCCATGGGCCACTCAGTGAGCGGACCGTTCTCTGCTGCCTTGTTCACTCTAGAGTGGGATTTGTAGGTGCTGAGTTTTGAGACCTGAGGTGACTGTTTTCCCTACACTCCCTCAGTGTCCTTCGGTAGCCTCACCTTTGTCCTCCTTTCTCACTGGCCTCTTCCTCCTCTGGCTCCTCCTGACCTTGTGCTTCCTTCACTTCCACATAGGGAGCCAGCTTTTCTACTGCACCTGCATTTTCTGCTAACTAATGTTCCTAAAATGTGGGTTTTGGGCCCACCACCAGCTCAGCTCTTTCATTCCTTGCAGCTGTGGTGGTTCTCAGAGGCCCCGCCTCCTCCCATTTCCGGCCGCACTGTGCTCTGTTCTTCCTCTGGGGCTGTCGAAGTGAAATCTGACCCACAGCAGAACCCAGCACTGAACCATTTCTGGACTGTAGTGTCCAAGCCCCGGTGACCTACTTCCTCTTCCACAAGCATTTGCTGCCTGCTCTGGTCAGAAATGGGGTGCTTCTTCCACCTCTGAACTTCAGTGTTGGTGTTGCAGCCACCTTCCTCATGGCACCTACACTAGACGTTGGGTCTGACTCAGCCTCTTTAGTGGTTGCGTGACCTGAAGCAAGGTCCCTAACTTCTTGTCTCTGTGTTCCCATCTGTAGAGTGAGAGTAACAGTAGTAAACTGTTAGGATTTAAGGAAGAATTAAGTGAGATGTCTGAAGCTGCTTTATTATCAAGGAGTAATTGATCCTCTTGGAAGGAGCTTCATTTTTTTCTTTTCTCTTTTTCTTCTTTTTCCCTGGGTTGTCAACATAGCCCAGGATGGCCTTAAACTCAAAGCAATCCTGCCTCAGTTCCCTGAGCACAGGGATCACTTGCATGTGTCATCATGAGTTTCTGTATTAACAGAAATTCACAAACATTTTTTTTTTTTTTGTCTTTTTGAGACAGGGTCTTGCTATGCAGTTGAGGCTGGCCTTGAGCTCACTTTTGTAGCCCAGGCTGGTCTCGAACTCGCACCAATCCTCCTGCCTCAGCCTCCCGAGTGCTGGGATTACAGGCGTGAGCCACCACGCCCGGCTCACAAACATTTTTGATGGGTTAATATATTTATTAACTTATCCATAATTCTCTGAGATGGAGTTTTTCAGTGCCTAAAAAAACTTAGATATTGATTGTATAGGATATAGATTGAACATATAATACTTTTGTTTTTTGAAGAGGGTACATTTAAAACGTGATTGAATTTTTTTTTACATTTTTCAGCCCATGGATCCTAGGCAGTGGTCTGTGTTGCCTTGCTCAGCCTCCATCCCCTGCAGTCCCTCCTTCAGTCCACAGGTAGCTTCCTGTCCCCTAGGCCTTCCCTGCCTTGGGATGTGCCCATGTTGTACTCACTGTTAAACTTTTAATATTGTCCCAGAGCCAGGTTCATTTGTATTTGTTTCTCAGTGAGGCATTCTGTTTGACAATGCCAGGGCTTCCCTGGTCTTTCCCCTCAGTGGCCAGTGGACATCTTCTGTGGATGGACAGAGGTACCATGGCATATCCCAGACTGAATCAGCCTCCTTACAGTCCTGGGCATCAGAGTGCAAGGGGGCCTTTCTCAACAGGAGGAGTGCCCTGCAGAAGCTTGGATCCTGTTTTTAGCTGTGGTTTTGACCTTTGGAGATAGCAGGGGTAGGACATGGGTGGCTCGTGGCTCCCAGTTTTTTTCCAGTTCACTTCTTACCTGTCTTGCTTATACTGGAAGTCCTGCCACCACCCAGCCCTGTTTGGTTCTTATTTTTCTCCCCAACCAAAGTCCAATAAAGTGTCAAGAAGAGGAATTGAACTGGAAAGACCAGTGTGATGACACACCATTGTGAAGAGAACAGCATCTTCACTGGCTGGAGGATTATTGATTTCCAAAGAGAAATAGGCAGGACATTGCCCAGCCCTGCCCTGTCCTGCCCAGCTCTGCCTTGCCCTGTCTTGTTCTTCATGTATGCTGGGCTCTGCTGGATTTTATAGCACCATGAATGGATTAAGGAGCTCAAGAATGGGAGTCCAGAGGCTGAGATCCGAGCCTAGCCCCGTTCCCTACTCTGATCTGTACAATTTTTTTTTTTTTAACTTTATTGGGTCCAGAGGTGCTGCAAGGACTACTTGAGGTCCAGACCACTGCGCAAGTTAAAGGTGTTGCTGCTGGTGGTTTTGTTGTACTGCTTCATTGTGGTAGACACAGGGTGAGGGAAGACATAATTTCTACCCACAGGTAACCTGATCATGACACCTGATGATCAATAATGGCTCTGCCTGGTGCTTCTGTGTGAGAAAGCGTTGGTGGGGCTAGGAGTGGGAGCTCTGTAGTGTGCCTGTTGCGGATCAAGACCACGCCTGTGAAGTGCCTCATAGAAGCTTCTCATCGATGTCATAGCAGTAAGACTTGCACTATATCATAGCGCTGTTGGTGAGGACTAAGTTAATATTGTAAATGCCCAGACAAGTACCTGGCATAGAGGAAATACTTAAAGAATATATTTTTATTAGTTTCTGGGGCTTTAGATGGTTAAATCTGGAATTTTAAAAAGGCATCACAGTTTTTCTAAGTATATGTACATGAAGTATATATTGCATAAGCAGTGCCCAGGGAATCACGTTACCAAGAATATATGGACTAGGAATGGGAATAGGCTGCCAGCTCGTGCTGAGCACGGCAGTGTTCCGTGGCTTGCTCACCCTTATACCTTGTGGCTCTTCAAGGACAGAGGAAAGAGGAATGTGGTTACAAACAAGAGAATGCACCGGAAATAGAGATGAGCTTACCTCACTGACTCACTATTTTCCCATTTCTGTCTGTGAATAAGATGCCAGGAATTTAGAAGTAGGTCCTCACCAAAAAAATGTATGCTGTGTCCTGCTGGTGGTTTCCTAATGGATAGTATGAATACTGTAGCAAAAATGTGATTTTATAATTATGAAATTACTTTCTGCTGCCTCCAGAAGGCTGAGGGATTTGGTAGACCACTTCCTTAGCCAAGTTAGAAAAAAAACAATTCCTAGTTTCTTTGGAAGAAGCTATTTTGCAGGTGGTGGAATTACACCTCTGGGAACTATTGATTAAGAGAATAAACTGCGCTATTTCTTAGGATTAAAAAGAGAGAAGTCTTTCCTTACCCAACAGGAATGGACTGCCTATTGTTGCCTCAGCTAAAAATCAAGCCTGACTTAATGGTGGCTTGTGGCACACACCCCTACTGCACAGAGGTCATTAATTTGAAAACTGAGTCAGCACAGAGAAGTATTAAAATGACTGGGCTTAGTGGCATTTTCCAAATGATACATTTTACCAGACCACAAAGGATAAGCATAGCTAGAGAGATGCTAGGACTTTTCAAGGGATTTGGTTTTATTTTTTAAAATTGGGTAAAATTCGCTTCACATAATACTAACTTGGCGACTCCACTAGGCGGTGATGAGCACAGAACAATTACCTACCTCTTCTTCCCAGCACACCCTTCGCCTAGCGCACCAAAATCTACCTCACTTCCCAGGAAAATCCCCAATGTGCCCTCACAACGTCACTACCTCACCTGCCAAAGTCCCTCCCCTTTAAAAGCCTATAAATGTAGCTGCCCCTATTGTTTGAGTCCTGAAGGCCTCCGCGTGTCTTTCCCGGCGGTCCTCCCGTGTCCGCAATAAAAGCTCTTTTGTCTTTTCTATTATTTTGCCGCGCCATCGCCACCACTGCCACCTTCGCTGCTGGGTAACTTTATCACTAACCATTTTCAGTGACTCTTTCAGTGGTGATCAGCCTGTCATGGTGTTGTGCGTGGTGCTGGGGAGCTGCTGCTGTACAGGGCTGAAGCTTCCCTCCCTGGACGCACACATTCTGCTGAGTGGCCAGGCTCCTGATAAGCTATGGACTGACACCTGGGTTGGCTATGGCTGGGGGTGTGGGGACCCTGCTTTGTAAGGCACAAGGGGGATGTATAGAGTTAGTGGTCCAGAGAGATCTAAGATGGGAAGAGCTCTTTAAGAGTTCATCCTTAGAAAACTCCAGGAATTAGAGAAACCCTGCTGAAAAAGCTGCAGTTGACATGTATTCTAATTTCACTTTTACACCATTCTCCTTTCGCCCTCTTTCCCATGCCTTAAGTCTTGTGGAGTCAGAGTGGTTAGAAGGGCCAGCGGGCCTGTCCTTCCTATCGTGGGAGTAAGCACTGTGTCCAGTTGGGAATCTGCTTTGAGAGGCTCCTTTTTGTAGCTTCTCTGAGAATGATTGAGTTTTCAGCAAATACTAAAGGAAATTGTGTAAAATTTTCCATATATATCCTGTTATTCATGATATTGGTCACTGGGCACCAAAAGAGTGTCAAAGCTGGAAAAAATATTCCAGGTTTTGAGACTGGGCATGGTAGTGCATGCCTGTAATCCCAGTGCTTGGGAGGCTGAAAACAGGAGCATTACTACAAGTCTGAGGTACATAGTGAGACCCTGTAGACCCTATCCTAAAATTAAAAAAAAAGTCAAGGTTTTTATTTTCTTCTAAATATTTCAAATAAAATTTGAATATTGAAAGGTTATTAACTAATTTTGTGCTATGTGTAAGTGTAGTCCCTAAATCAAAATGTGATTAGAACAGAAGGTTTATGAAGTTGCCTTTTTTTTTTTTTTTTTTTAGTACAGGGTCTCACTACACAGATCAGACTCATAGTGATCCTCCTGTTTTCAGCCTCCTAAGAGCTGGGATTATAGGCACGTGCCACCATGCCCAGGCTCAATCACCATCTTGGTGTGCCCTGATGTGGGGCCAGCAGGGGCATAGCATGATGTTGGAAATCAAAAGGAAAGTTGCCTTTGAAAGAACTCAGGCATTTGTGGCAATCACTGTTTACTAACTTTTATATAAATGTGTCTTACACCTAAATATTCATGTATTGTAGTTGTTTACGGCATATAGTTGATATAGCCTTCACTTATATTCAGAGGGCAATAATTATAATACTAATATGAATCCACCCTGAAACAAAGTGTGAGTATGGGGCAGGGATTTAGCTCAGTGGTATATTGCCAGTGTTGAAAGTGTAAGGTTCTTGAGTTCAATTCTCTGTACCTCTAAAAAAAAATTAAAATGAAATGCTCAGTACAAAGTCATATGTATGTGGCCACTCTGCAGCTAAGAGGAGGAAAATGAAGGGAAAAATGAATGGATGAAGCAATTTGCTTCACTAGTATAATTTTGATTTGTGTGGAATAGTAACTATACTCTGAAATATGAAATGTTTTTTAAAAGTACTTTGCCTGCTGATTTTATCAAAGTAATACTTGCTCATGATAGAAAATTTTCTATGTATATTTTGTGCATAACTGTGCTCTTGTGCAACTTTGTGCTCTGCATTTTCCCCTCAGCCTGATGATGTAAACATCTCGAGGTATCTGAATTCACTTTCACTAGGTATTTCTCTGTTTTTTTTTCAAAACTGTGGTAGATTTTATCTACAGCAGGGAAGGTGTAGAGTTAAAGTTTATAGGACATTTTGCTGATCGAGGCCAGAGCATTATGGACTATATAATTAGTAAACCTAGGAGAGTTGCTTATTGTCTATGAAAAATCTAAGAACTGCTTCATATGGAGGGAGGGTACTATAGTTTTCTCAAAATAAGCAAATAACAAATGTTGGTATTTTCTGTGACAGTCCAACATTTACCCTTTTAAGAATAAATATATGTCATATTTTTCAATTTCTGTAAGGAAGAATTTTTTATTAAGATTCTAGTTGGATATAAACATACTTTGTTTTTGTTTTATAAGTATAAAATACATTTCTGTAAGGGATGCTTGTTTGTTGTATATGTAATTTTTTGAAGTTCGTTGTGGGACCAATTTAGCTCTCTACTCATGAATTACTTTGTGGTTGGTGTTTTGTTAGGTAGTTTACATAATTTAGTTGGATGTGATGGTGTATGCCTATGTTCCCAGCACTCTGAGAGGCTGAGGCAGGAAGACTTCAAGTTTGAGCCCAGCTTGTATTGCTTAGGAATTTGGTACGATCCTGTCTCAGAATAAAAAATAAACAAAATGAGTAGGAATGTAGCTTAGTGTGAAAGCACTGGGTTCTAGCCCTAGTATGTATATATGTATTTTATGTCTTTTTTTTTTTTTTTTTTTGGTGGTACTGGGGATTGAACTCAGGATCTTGTGCTTGCCAGGCAAGTTTTTATTCTCCTGAGCTATCTCCCCAGCCCCGTATCTATGTATTTTAACTCCACATTGTGTATAAGAATACTTTAGAATTTGGAATTACATAATTAAATAAATAATACTCTAATTCATGAAAAATTACATGGAATCACACTTTTTTTTTTTTTAAAGCCAGATGAATTGTACTTCGAGGAAGGTGATATTATCTACATTACTGACATGGTAAGTCTGGATAACATTTTGTAATGTGCTCTACATACCAAAGTTATACAATATAAGACTATTTTAATGGCATTGTAAGTTATTTAGATGTGTATGTACATCAAAAAATCCGTTGGTTTTAGCACAATTTATACTAGCACAAGATTGAAAGTAGCCCTTTTGTTCATTAGGAATATAGTTGCCTTGCTTTTGGTTGTCCAAGTACCTAATGACATGCAGTTGTATGAAAGAGCAATGAGTGTGAAGTGAATATGTACAAGGTGAAAGATGTGGGTGGTATGCCTTGATTTACCTAAGAAAGGGTGAGAGAATGTGCATGTAACTCTGTTCCCTATGATTTAAAATGAAAAGTGAAAAGGTGAATCCGAATTTTATAAAAATAAAGAGGAAAGGAAGGAGGGCAGATGGGAACATAGAAATAGACTTTAAGAAAGTTATATTTTGTTTTAAAGATTTGACTTTGGAATCATATAAACTTTTACATAGTTAGAACGTTATATAGTGGAAAATTCATAAAAATTAAAAGGAGAACAAATCTGATGACCTTAATAATATCTTGGTAATTGGGCAAGATACAGAGAGGAAGTGGACCAAATGACACTGAATTTTAGCAGTTTGTTTAATCAGCCATCATGGAAAAATCTGTAAAGGACAAAAAGAACTGCCAGGAAAAAAAAAGAAAACTTCTAAAATCATGATCTAGTTGGAGAAGTGTTGTTACTTTTTCTGAGATTGTGGTGTGACTGTTGTGGCAGGGACCACACGAGCCATTAGATCAGTAGATCAGCAGTGTTAGTCACCAGGTGTTTAGTATGTGACACAGACAGGTAACCTAAGAGTTGATGTAAGAAAATTTCTCTTTAAGGAGATGTGCTATTTAAGTAAGGGAGTGAAAGACTGTCCTCCACTTTGCAACCCTATGAAATAATGGATCAAGGCAGTAATCATCATTGTAACTAACATTACAGAAACAGAGGCCATTATACATGACTGTATCCTGCTGGAAGAAATCAATGCTACCTGTGAAAAAGCCTCACCAAAAAATGTAAAGCTGAAATTCTAGTTAAGCCTCTAGAACTACCTGCCAGTCAATGGGCAGTACAGGGAACAGAGGAAGATGTTTAATGATAATACAGATGTGCTGCAGGCACAGTGCAGAGTGCTAGAACTCTGCAGGACAAGTAGGTTTCTTTCCCACACACATTGTAAGAGGTTAAAAAAGAATAGAAGGGAAACATGATAAAGGAGGCAAATCTGTCATATTGTGTGGTCTGTTGGGATCCCAACTTATGCAGCAGCTGGGAAATTTCATTATGATCTGCACATTGGTGATATTAAGGAATTATTCAGAAAATTGTGAGTTTGATAATGCATTACAGTTATCTTGAAAAAATTCCTTTCATTGTTACATATTGATATATTTACAGATGTCTAAATTATTTCAAAATAATTTCAGAGGGAGGAGCTTGTGTTTATAGAGATTGTATATGAAACATTATTGTCTGAAAGTAGATGATTCTTATAATTGGGAAGTAGTTTATTATATTATTCCTTCTACTTTTTTATAGGTTTAAATTTTTCTGTGATAAAATTTGCCCATGGAAAATTAAGGCAAAATTAAGAAATCTTTAGAAAACTGCTCAAAACATAAGTACCTCAACATAAGTGAAATTGAACTCTAGACAAAAAGTCCTCTAATCAGTCAAAACTATGTAATATTTCCCTTTTCTTTCCTAGTATCTAATTTGTTTGACTGTTGAGGGTCTGTGATGAAGCATATTTCATTTGTTTCAGGTGGCTTTTTGGATACTTGTAATTTAATGGTAAGGGAAGTAGAGATCTTGAGCAAGGATGTAAGGGACTTCATAGATAAAGGTGGGCAAGGCCAATGGGCATTTCATGAAACAGGTACACCTTCTGAGCAAGACAGCTTGCAAGTGATTGAATGCAAATGGGATTTGGTAGGACTTAACTTAAATCTTCTTTTACCAGAGTGATAGCAATTGGTGGAAAGGAACCTCCAAAGGCAGGACAGGACTGATTCCAAGTAACTATGGTAAGTGTTGGTGGAGTGGCTTTCTTTTGCTGTGTTGTGCTCATTTCTATTTACCTAGTTCTTGAGTTCTTTCTGTTTGCAGCTGGGACTGGAAAATCAAAGAAGTCATTGCCAATCTAGGACATTTCTCACTCTCTGAGCCCCTGTTAATAAAGTGGCCATAAACACCAGGTGTGCTTGAGTCCAACTCCTTGGTTTAAGAGAATGCATGGTAGCATTCTTGAAAACCCCCAAGGTTTTCAGCAAGCAAAGTGCTTATGGTTGTACTTTACTCAGCACTCTCCCTCTCTCTCCCTCTCTCTCTCTCTCTAAAATATAATGCTGTTAATGAAATCTTACAGATTGTTTCTGACACTAGCCTTTCCATTTGGAAGGAAAAAATCCCATTTTGTTAATTCATATTGGGGTGAGAAGTTCATGAAATGCTTGTCACAGCAGTTTAGGGTGCTTGAATACTGACATAAGGCTCCAACCATGAAGTTCCTTCTAGCTGGAAAAAGGAAAAACAACCCATAATAATCTGTAACTAGAAATCAGCAAAACACAAAGAGTAAGAAGAGGAAGGATTGATTAAATCTCAGAACCTTGTTTACCAATCATTCCACTTCTTACTAACAAGGTGCTACACAGTTAAGACAGCTAAGTGCCACCTCTGGGATTCATTACCCTCATCTGCATAAAAAAAGGGTTGGATTCATGGGGCACTTTAGCTTACATGAATCTTTGGGATGATAAATTGGGACACTAGGTCCCAATTTTAAGCACTGGCAAAGGGTTTAGCAGATATCCTTATGGGCTTAACACCCTTAAGGAAGGGTGTGGGGATAAAGACTGTGTGTTGAGCCCTGTACAGGGTACTACTCACTCTCATTTGGGGTAGTTCTGTTCTTTAAATAAACAAAAACACTTTAAACATTTCAATACTCCTCTAAATTTTTGTGACCTTTAACATATCCTTATAGGGTGCACCCCAGTTCCAGCCTTGAGAAAGGAAAATTATTTCCTCCTCCTCCTCCTCCTCATCCTCCCCCTGCTCCTCCTCCTCCTCCTCTTCTTCTTCTTCTTCTTCTTCTTCTTCTTCTTCTTCTTCTTCTTCTTCTTCTTCCTCTTCTTCTCCCTCTTCCTCTTCCTCTTCTTCTCCCTCTTCCTCTTCCTCTTCCTTCTCCTCCTCCTTCCTCCTCTTCCTCCCCTTCCTCCCCTTCCTCTCCTTTCTCTTCCTCCTCCTCCTCCTCTTCCTCCCTCTTCCTGTTCCTCTTCCTCTTCTTCTTCTTTTTTTTTTTTTTTATATCAGGAATCAAATTCAGGGCCTTGCTTGGGTTTACTAGGCAGGCACTGTGTTGCTGAACTCTGCCTCCAGCCCCTCTCCAGTCTTGATCATAAACATGAGTAGAAAATGTGCTTCTGCTGCTTTGGATCTGTGTCCTCCTACAGCCCTTTAATGGTGGGAAGGGGAGATGCTGAAGTCCTGGAATCACAGGCTTCTTTTGGACTCCTCGTTGTCAGACCATGCTGAACATACCTTCTGATTGTCCTTTCTGAATACGAGAAGCAAAACTTCCCCCACCCTCACCTGCATACACGCAAGGGAATTGGAATTTGGACATGGGCTGATTTTTTTTTTTTTTTTTTCATTTTTGTTCATGAACTATGGGTCATGAATCTGCTTCATTTTGTTTATATTTCAAGTTAATTGCTGTTTTGTTTTATTTATACTCCTAATTAATTATGTGTTACCTTGTTATTGTTTGATTTGGTTTCATTTAACACATAATTGAGCTCTTTCTAAACTAGGCACTATTGATTTTGTCATTATTTTTTAATCCATGCTAAGGACAGCTGTCCTTTCCAAGGCCCTGGCTCTCAAGAATCTGGGTGAATCCATGGGGCATGAGTGGCTTCAGCAAATCCCCTGGAAGTGCTCAACATTGGCCTTATACTTTTTCTTTTTAATCTAGTGGCTGAACAGGCAGAATCTATTGATAATCCATTGCATGAAGCTGCCAAAAGAGGTAGGTGTGATTTGTTTTGTTTGAGGGATGTAGTATGATAAAATCTATAAACTTGATAGTTTGGTGAGTTTTGACAAATACACCTGCAGAATTAACATCCAGATTAAGATCTCAGAACATTTATGTCATCCCAAAAGATTCCCTCCTGTACCTTCTCAGTAGGCAGTCTTTGTATTAATTTCTGTTACCCTAGGAGGGAGTGATTTTAATTTTAAAATGTAGTCAGTAAACACTTTGGAGTATTTTACCTACTCCATGGTGCTCCATGGTGGGAATAGGGAATGGGAGAGACATGGTCTATGACGTCCAAGACTCAGAGTCAGACTGAGGAGAGGTATGTGTAACAGGTCATTAAAACAGGCATGGAATGGTGCACAACAGTAATCTGGGTCCTGGGCAGTTCAGTAACTAAGTGAGACCTGGATTCAAGTTTTAAAATTGCTGTGGATGTAGCTCAACATGAAGGCCTGGGGTTCTGTCTCTAGTGTTAGAAGGAAAAAAGAAATGGAACAGAGGAAGTAAACAGCCATAGTAGCAGAGTGAGTAGCTGGGGGCAGGCAGCTGGAGGCATTGTGGGGCACAGAATTCAGGAGAGTGTTGGGGTGGGGAGGCTTTGGCCTGAGAGGGAGTAATCAGGAGGGATTAGTCTTGGACTTTGTTTGGGGTTTTCTCTGTACATAGTGGTGATGTACAGAGCTACATAGAGCTAGCAGTGCTCCCTCCCCTTTAGTCCTGGACACATTTGGCAGTGTCTGGAGACATAGCTACTGTGTCCTGGCTGCCACCTTCAGTATAGGCTGGAGGTGTTAGAAAACCCATACTGCATAGGACAGGGACCAAGATAGCATCTCCAGCCCCACGGCTGGTCCTGTTCATGTTGGGAAACCCTGCTGGAGATCCAGCGTTTACCCCACTGGGTAAAATGTCCCTCCGTGAGCTCCATTTCATTGTTTTTGACCTTTTTGAAATGTGAATGTGCAGAAAGAAATTAATTTGTTTAGCATTATTAAATGAACACTACATTCCTTTTAAGTTATTTGGAGCATTAACTTGAGGATTTTAAATTAATAGTATAACATATTACAAAGGTAGCTTTGAGTAGGTTAATTAGTGTTTTGCTTTCAAGAACTGAAAGTACACTTTAAATATGAGTAGGAATAGTTTCTGTTTAAAAATTTAGGTTTGACTATTTTTCCTAAGTTCTAGAATTTCACAAAGAAAGAACAATATATCTGTAACATTATAGATGAATACCTGAAATGGACCCATTTAGGCAAGCTTTCCCAGCAGCCTACCATTAAATATTGATGTTAATGCTTTCCATTACAAGGTAGGAGTCAGAATGTACCCTAATCAATGCATTAGTGGGTAGGTCAAATGGAAATTAATGAATGATGAAATTGATTTAAAAGTGAAACAGAAAGTCTTTTCTTAAGTTTTTATAAATGAAAAACCCCTGTAGGAAACTTGAGCTGGCTGAGGGAATGTCTGGACAACCGAGTGGGTGTTAATGGCCTGGACAAAGCTGGGAGCACTGCCTTGTACTGGGCTTGTCATGGAGGTCACAAAGGTACGACGTTTTGTTTGTCATTATACATTGTTCCACCTAAATGAGCCAGATTTACGAAGTGACAAAACATCATTAGCTGTTCTTTTCCAGTCTTGTAGAGTATAGGCCAAAAAGCCTGTCCCAGAGGTCCCACAACCCTGGGTGGAATAAAAGTTGCACTGTTTTTGGCCGGATATGTCCTTCTTCTCAGGCTTAGACCTGCAGGAAGGAAAGGGCAAATTTGGCTTTTCTAGCTTCACTTTCTCCAAGATACACTGTTATGATTTGCATTTTAAATTGAATTCAGATGGCTAGCATCAGGGGAAAGAATCTGCTTAAGTTTGTGATTTGAATAATACTTTTCCTATTATAATCAATAATGATAAATTGAACTTCTAGAGGTATTTCAGGTCAAAACTGTACTACTTTCTACCTTTCCCACTTTCTGCCTTTCCCCACCATGTAAAAAATAAGCCCAACCATGAAAAACCAAAAGCCAACAAATTAAATGGCATAGCCAAGGGAAAATGTGACTTTCCCTAGGGAAGTCTATTTCCTTTTAGCCAATAGACTTAAGTTATGTAAATACAGAGCACTGTGCTGTAGCAAAGGTAAAAATATTCCTATAATAGATGTCATGTGGAAATGCAAAAGCTGCTCACTATCTGAAAAAAAATGTTTCCTGCAATAAATCTCCTTTTCAGATTGTTAGGTTTTTCTGTAGATAAATTTTGAGAAACTTCTTAAAAAGATTTTTCTTGAAGGTCCTGCTAAAGAATTTTCTTTTAAATTTATCATGCCTATTTTATCAGGATTTTACTTTTTATTAAATATCTTTTCCATTTGAATTTCAGATATAGTGGAAGTGTTATTTACTCAGCCAAATATTGAACTCAACCAACAGGTAAGACTGCTTATTATGAGGAAATCACTGAACATACTTGTTTTTCTTTGGAACAGCATAGCTTATGAACATGCAAAATATTCCCATCAAGATACTATAAATGCTTTTGTCTTTCATTTTGGGGTGGTAGAATCTAGGACCTTGCACATGCTAGGCAGTCACTCTACCACTGAACCATCCCCCAGCCCTTAAGCACATAGTTTTTTCAAAAATTATTATGCTAAAACTATAATTATTATTGTTGCTATTATTATTACTACTATTCTTGATTATTTGGAGACAAGGTCTTGCTATGTGTTTCACACTGGCCTTGAACTCACTACTTAGCGCAGGCTAGTCTCAAACTCATAGTAATCAGCTTCCCGAGTTTTAGATTACAGGTGTGTGCTTCTGTGACTGGTTTTTAAAAGCACAAAATGGCTACCTCAATCCCATTTATTATTTTCAGCGTTCAGTTCTTTCTTTTACTATACTAGTTACATTTCTCTTATTGCTGAGACAAAATAACTGACTTCCAAAGTAAAAGGAATAAAGGTTTGTTTAGCTCATGAGTGGTTGAGGTTTTAGTCCATAATCAGCTGGCTCCAAGGCAGGGAGGTGTGGCAGAGGGGTATCACAGAGGAGAAACAGGTGATGGTGGGCAGAAGTTAGCACAGCAACAAGGGATGACCACAGCTCTTTTTATCCCTTACATCTTACCCAGGCTATTTATCACTCACATCCTTAGTTGTAGTGCCCTTGATCCCTTCAATGCACCATGAGTCAGTCCCAACACTACACAGTAATGATCCAGTCACCTCTAAAAAAGCCCACCTGTGACCACATGAGGCTTTAGGGGAATATCCACATACAAGCCATAATAACACTGCCTTTATGTTAGTAATAGGGTTGTGGAGCTGTCCTGTCAGGTGTCATCTTCGTAGGTAATTTGCCTTCCTATTTGGTTGGTGAAGAATTAAACTTACTGTCTGCCCTGATTTTCCTTATGTAGCACTATAACATCCAACATTTTCCTGTTTTTCTAATTATTTTATCATAGCTTTGGCTGTATTATTAGATGTTTATATTATTACCACTGTCTAGTAGTAAAACTTTTGTTTCTGTGCTTGTTTATTGACTTTATTTGAGTACTTTTTTTTCCCCCCTGTGGAACCAGGGATTGAACTCAGGTTCTTGCATTTGCCAGGCATGTGCTTATTCTGCTGAGCTGTCTTCCCAGCCTTATTTGAGTACTTTTTGATGTTGACAATCTTCTATAGTTTTACATTGTGCTTTTTTCCCCCCTAATATATTTGATTGTTGCAGGGTCTCACTACACAGCTCAGGCTTATAGTGATCCTCCTATTGTGAGCCTCCCCAGCATTGGGTTATAGTTGTGAGCTGCTACTCCTGTACTCTGTGGCTGGCTCAGCCTGCCCTGGGGTGGAACCGGCATGGCAGGTGGTGCCAGGGATCGAACTACAGTCACTGCATTTAAGTTTGTCTAAGCAGTCGCTTTACCCCACTGAGTTATCTCACTGGCTTTACAAGCTCTTGATGTACTGTTCTAAAATGTGTAAGATAACCAGTGACTTCTTTTCTCCCTGGACTCATACTTCCTGCCACTGCTGTCCTCACTTTCCAATCTGAGCAACTTGGTCTCACTGCGGTTTTTCTGGGAGTTTTCTTTCTCTCTGCTGTGTCTTTACTTTTCTGGGTCCTCTGTCTTCCTTTTGTCAGTGACCGACTTCATGTAGATTCTTGAGAAAGGGCCTTGAGGTTGATTACTTAATGATTAAGTAATGATCGCAGTTCTAGGCTGAACATAACTTCCCTCAGAATTTTGAAAACATAGCTCCATGTTGTTCTTGTTTCCAGGGTTGCTTTGCAGAATTCTGATGCCATTTTGATGCCTAGATTAATGAGTGATCTGTTACTATAGTACAATACCCAAGGCAGGCTACTTTCTAAAGAAGTTATTTGGTAAGCATAGGACAAGGTATGGCACTGGTATTTGCATAGCTCTGGTGAAGGCCTTAAGGAGCATGGCCACTCAATTATGGAGGGGCTGACTTATGTTCTGTGGCCTCACCCATGCTCAAGGAGAGTGACTACCCAGTGGGCTCTATGAAGGGCTAGCAGTCTAGGGGTCTATCTTAGAATTCTTTTACCAGAAGCTCTTACTTTACTGTTACTTTGAAGTAGCATCCTTTTCCTGTTTCCTGATGCACTACCATCCTACAACTCTGATATTTTAATTATAGCCTTTAAAATCCCTCTACTATTCATTGTACTAGCATTTGTCTGAGAGCTGTTTTTCCTTATCTCTTGTTGGGTCCCCTGAAATACTAGCTACTTGATCTGTCTGTTCATTTGTGAGTGTGGCTGGCAGCTATGTGGGGCTTTCTGGCTGGTGGGTTTCTACCCTGGGCAAAGTGTTGAAGTTTTGGCTGTTTTGCTGGACAAGCACCAAAGCATATTTAAATCCCCCCACCTCCTGCCATTGCTCTGTACTACTGCTCACACCTGTGTCCACAGCTTGGCCACACTGGCTATTTCCTCAACAGGGTAATCCTGCTCTCTTTATGGGATCACCTGGCCCCAAGGAGGTCCTGGGTTCTAGTTACTTCACACTACACTTTCACACAGTACCCATGTTTTCTTCTTGTACTTCCTTCCTGCCCCTGCGTCTCAAGAAATCTGATTCCTTGTCTTTGGGAGGACAGACTTCCTTGTCTTGTCCTGGTTTCTTTTCAGCCTGTGCTCTGCTCTGCCAGTTTCTGTCCCTCTGTCCCACCCATCTCTACAAAATGACTCATCTCTGATCATTTGAGTCTCCTTTTTGTTCCCTTCTGAATTCTGTCTGGCTTTATAACTTTGTTCTCATTTTAGGTTTTGGTAGATTAAACTTAATGTCCACATTCAGCTTGCTCTGCTTTTCAATTTCTACTTTCTGTCACTGTAGAACAAGTTGGGTGATACAGCTTTGCATGCTGCTGCCTGGAAGGGTTACGCAGATATTGTCCAGTTGCTTCTGGCAAAAGGTAAAGTTGGTCTTAGGTATGTCTGGTTTGTGTTCACACTGAAAAACCATCCTATTTGAAATAGTAGGAAAGATAATGACATCCTTATTTTGAAACTGAGATTTTTAGGCCCCTATTCTGTCTGTATTACAGTATTATTAGGGTTCGGTGACATAACTCGGGTTTGTTCATGTCAATTTTTATTATAAATTAAAAGCTTTTCAGTTACATATTTCTAGAAAGAACTACTGTATATATCCACAGGATTATAGAAACTTAGAGGGAAAGGGTGTGTTTATATAAATAAGAGTTATGTTTCTGTCTTAGAAAGCTGCCGGGGAAACCTTACACAGGTCCTGTTGTCAGGAAAGTTGACGTAGATCAGGAAGCGTGCTATGTCTTGCTTTGAGCACCTTGATCTCATTTATATATAATTTGGAGAGAACAAGGAAAGTATGGCTTGATCATCGGTCCACTTTGGTCACATAAATGTTAATTAACCTTTACAGAGGACCACCTACTTTCCTCCATACCATGCCTTGGCCCAGAATGTAGTGGGAATCCCTGAGTCTCAAGTTGTGGGGTCACAATCATAAATTTTAAGTATGTTGATGATACAAGCTTCTGTTCTCAAGGTCAGACACGGACCACTGTGTGCCCCCCTGAAGGTTAGGATGAGGCTATGTACTCTAATGTGGCAGCCGCTAGCTGTTTGTGCAGCTGAGCCCTTGAAGTGAGGCTGCCTGAATTGAGATGTGGTGTAAGTATAAAATGCACGCCAGATTTTGAAGATTTAGTGAAAAAAATAAGATATTCCAATAATTTGGTATGATTGTATACTGAAGTAATAACCTTTCACATATATTAGGTTCAATAAAACAGTATTAAAATTAACTTCACATTTTCCAAATTTGTTAACTAGATTTTAAAAAAATTTACATATAGCTCACTTTGCAATTCTGTTAGCACTGATATAGAGGAACTCAAGAAATGACTGCTTTTCCTCTAGTGTGTAACATGGTTTTGCGTACGTGTTGATGTAAGTAGATAAATATGCTGACACTGAGAGCAATAAGAGCTCAAGCCCACTTGTAGGAGTGATTGGAGAGGAGAGAAGATGGAGAATAAAAGGGCAGTTATGTTTTTGCTGTGTATACTTGTGTGTTTCTCAGTATTAACAATGTAAATATATTATCAATTCTGCTGTAATAATAGGTAGAAAGACAAAATGGGTAGAAGAGGGTTTGGGAATAGTGAATTGAGGAATAGTGAACTGTCTTCTGATTGTGTTTTAATTTCTGCTAGTTTGCATGAAAGTAAACATAAAGATATAAAATACTAATCTCTTGAAGCTCAGTCCAAATGGTCTTTTCAAAAGACTCTTGAGCAGAAGAGGCAAAGGGTATGTTGAATTTAAGGACCACGAACCTTTGCTGACACTTGTAACCATGAGAAATGATGTGTTGATTTAGACTTTATTGAGGGGACAGTGAAGTCACTTAGAAGTCCACTTCAGCCCTTAGGGACTGGAGCAAAAGGCAGGAGCAAAACGCAGTATTTCAGTGGAGTATAATTATCTCAGGTGTAGCTATGAGTTTCTGGATCAGAGATTCCCACATAAACTGTTTTGACCCAGAGCTCTTCTCTAGTTTTTCCAAAGTAATTAGTCTTGGTAGAAACAGGGTTGGCTGTTGCTGTTGTCATTAAAACACCCAACTTACCTTTCTTGTGCTGGGAAGGTGCTAGAACGGATTTGCGGAACAATGAGAAGAAGCTGGCCTTCGACATGGCCACCAACGCTGCCTGTGCATCGCTCCTGAAAAAGAAGCAGGGAACAGGTATTGATTTTAAATCCTTCTTTCTCTTCTGGTGTCCTCCTGACTAAGATTTACCAGCTCACTACTGGGGCCAAAAATTTCTTCTTGGGAAACTCTTCAGATGATTGTGCAGTTTTATTATATTCTTCTAAATCAGAACCTCCAATAAAACTCCCTCAAACCCCAGAAACTTAAAGAATATGGACCTTTCACTGTGTCGTTCCTTGCAGTCAGTTTCTCATCACCTTGTTTTTCATGACGTTTCTTTTTAGGGAACCATGGTCTCCATTCCTTCATTTCAGATATATACTTGTGAGTCATTACGGATAATTATTATTTAAATTATCCATTAGCTCTGCGGTTATATTCATATGAAGATATCAGAAACTCAATTATTGTAGACTTTGCTAACACTTTGGAATTTGTTCATAGTACGTGAATGTTTTTTCAAAACACAGTTGAGGTGTACGTACTTGGAGACAAAAATATCTGTCGATGTGGGAGAATAAGTTTTTCTTTGTTTTGGCAGAACTGGCAATCAAACTCAGGACCTTGCACTGCCAAACAGGCATGTATGCCACGGACTTATCTTTCTGGCCCTAAGAATAAGTTTTTATAAAAAAGACCAGAGCCGGGCGTGGTGGCGCACGCCTGTAATCCCAGCATTCCGGAGGCTGAGGCAGGAGGATCGATGTGAGTTCGAGACCAGCCTGGGCTACCAAAGTGAGCTCAAGGCCAGCCTGAACTGCATAGCAAGACCCTGTCTCAAAAAGCAAAACAAAACAAAACAAAACAAAACAAAACAAAACAAAACAAAACAAAACAAAAACAAAACAGACCAGAAAAGAGTATGTGGTTTTTGTGAAAGATGATAAAACACAGTTGAATCACTTGTGGTTTTTGACCGGGCCAGTATGTAGTCAATTAATGATTCCTTCCTCCATTAATTCTTAGGAATCCTGGGAGAATATGTCTTGAATGCTTCTATCTACTCCTCTTTGTCCTTTCTGTTCATCACTAGCATCCTGACCCTTGCCAAGCCCAGAGAGTTATTAAAAAGAAGGGTAGGAAAAGGTTTAGACAGAAGAGAGAATAAGTCCCCTTTTTCCTTATTTGTCAAGCTTTTATTATTTTGTGTTTAAAACTTTAGTGCCACTGTAAAGTATATGGCAGAGACAGTGTGAAATATGAATCAATTTGGAAATGTTATTTATGCCATGAATACTTACTGGCAGAGCTGGTTTCTCTTTAATGATTCATTTAAACAGTTGGGTCTGTTAAGCTGAGTGAGGAAATGTTCATTAGTTCAGCTGTGCTGCCCAGGTGTGTTTTAGTGGGAAGTCACCTTTGCAGCTGTGTGGGAGTCCATCTCACCCTTACTTGGAGTGTGATTGTGATGGGCGAGGAGAGCGCTGCACCTCATTCTCCAGAAGTGGACCCAGAAGCCTACTCCGCAGGAGTGGAGGAAGTAAAGGCAGAGCCCTTCTCCCTCTCGCCTTCGTGCAGCCTTTGCACAGTCAGTCTGGGAGACTGGTGCTCTCTTCTCTGTTCACTCCTTGTGTTTGTAGTCTGCCTTCCTAAATTTGTATTGATTGCATAATAGGTTAGTTAATGAGGTAATGTTAGGACCTAGCAATGGCAAGAAATGGATTTTCAGATTTTAGTCTTTGTGAGATGTGTCTGTCTGTCTGTCTGTCTATCTATCTATCTATCTATCTATCTATCTATCTATCTATCATCTATCTATCCTCCTGGTTTCATTCCACTAAAGTAGAAAGGGAAAGAACATTGCTATTTGTCATTTGGCCTTTCACTTGAAAAGCTACATTTGTACTAGATTCACACAAAGTTGAAAGTTCTTGGGTGTGTGTTGGAGAGCACAGAATTTTTTCCTTTAAATTCTGCACAACCTCCGTGAGGAGAATGAAGACTGGAGCAATGTGCAGGCTCCCAGGATTCGCTTAGGATGGGTGTGGCTTGCTAAATCAGCCTGTGCCCTGCTTTACACCCACTGGCTCTTCCTTTCTTTCCCCTCTCCTGTATAAGACAAATCTGCTTCTACTTCCCTTTGACTTATCTTTCCTTTCCTATCTTTGTTTTCAGGACCATTTTTCCAAACCTATAAAGAAGATGCTTTTAAAAATATCATTAGCATAACTAAAAGTAACTCTTTAATACCATGTCCTTGGGCTAAAGTTGTTTTCCTCACATACTTACTTACATTATCTATTTTGCTTTTAGTTTCTGAGGAAATGGTCCACATCTAGTCAGTTTGTTATTAGTAGATGTGTCTCATCTTATGTTAAAAATCAGTATTCCCTTTTTCTTTTTCCTCTGTATAGCCTTGCAATTTGTTGATTAGAGAAACTGGATCAACTGACTTTAATTTCCTGTCTGGACATAGCTGATTATAATCCTGTGTTTCTGCCATGTTCTCTGCCTTTCTTAGGTGTGGAAAGAATAATATGTTGTGTGTGATACACTACTAGTGGGACACAATCCTGGTTGTCCCTCTTGCTGTATGAGCACTGTGTAGATCTGTTGTCTTGTTAATGCTTACAAAATGGAGATACTCTGCTTCATTTACTGCATTCTTAGTTCTTAGTGGACCTTTCCTTAAACCATATGTCTCTCAACTGTTAGTTACCTAGAGGAATAGTTTTTGTAGTAAGAACAAAGCAAAGGTTTGATTTTGTCCTTTTAAGATTTTTCTAAATAGCGGACTGGTTTGATCCTCTCATTCTCTGAAGGCACCCATGAGTTATGTTGTGTGCATGTTTGAGCTATTTGATGGGCTTTAGTCTATTACAATTAGTGGCTTTATTGATACTCCATCTTTTGCTAGTGGAGGCCTCTAATTTAGGTGGAACCATAACCCTTCTCCAATGACATATGTTTAACAGGGTCCTTGTTTTATAACTTGACAAGAATTTTGCGTCCATCTCTCAAATTTTCTGCCCTGGCCTTGGACTCAGTCATGTTTCCCTGGTGAGCTGGGATGTGATCTTACAGACCATGGGCTGCCTGGCATGTCCTGCATTACTGGGGCTCCAGCAGTATGTCTTTGTTTATGTTTCATTTTCTCCTTACCCTTAGAATTATATTGAAGGTAATCAGTTGCTGTAAGAATTTGCCTAGAAGTTTGAATAGGCCATCTCTCTTCATGTTATGCACTCTTGTGGTTGGTTTGACATTTGATGGTTCTGATTCTGTTTTTTTTTTTTTAAGAGAAAAAAATGCACAGTTTAAAAACAAGATAATAGTGTAACAATTTCTAATGCATTATGCATTGCTATCTCTTAAGTTATTCAGAGTGCAAGATACAGGCATTTAGTTGTCCAAACAATATTAGCACAAACCTTTTTCTAATGAATTGAGAAAATTACTAGGATAGCTATCTTAACTAGTTTGTGTGCTTTTCCCTTTTCTCCTTCCCTCTAGGAAAGGAGAATCCTAGTTTTCCTTTCCATTTTATAATCTGTTGTACATTTTGAATCTTATTTACTCTTCAGTTTCTCATACTCGGGAGACAATACAATGTTTGCTCATGTGTATCTGGTTCATTTCCCTTATGAATGTGGTCTCAGGGTGTGTCCATTTACCCATAAATGTCTCCAGTTTACCCTTCTTTATGGTTGAGTAGTACTCCAGTGTATAAAAAGACCTCACTTTTTTTTTTTTTTTAAATCCATTTTTTGGTTCATTGGCATTTGGGTTATTTCCAAGATTTAGCTATTACAAATTGTGCTCCTGTAAGCATGTGCACATATGTTGCTGTGGTATGGTATTTTAATTCTTCTGGGAAGATGCCCAGAAGGGGAATAACTGGGTGAAATGGAACCTCCAATCCTAGTTTTTCAGGACGTCCACACTGATTTCCACAGTGGTTGCAGTAGTCTGCCCTCTTGCTAGCAGTAGAGAAGGGTTCTTTTTTCCCCACAACAATGTCAGCATTTGTTATTCGCTGACTTCTTTATGATAGGTGTTCTTTCTAGGATGAGATGGAATCTCAGTGTTTAACTTACATCTATTGAATGACTAATGATATTGAACATTTTTCTTGTATTTCTTTTCTGTTTGCATTTCTTCATCTTTACCTCTGTTTTAGAACTTTTCTTTTCCTTTTAAGTCCTTTGCTCTTGAGCTCATTTTATTCTCAAAACTGAAGCTCCTATATTTTTATTCTCTTCTTGTTCATTTATCTTTCTGCCTCTCTTGTCTTTAGGTAAGGGTTCACACTGGCTGTGCCCTGCCTGAAGCTGTGTGTACCCATGGTACTGGAGGAGAGGTGGCTGGGGTCACCTTGTCAGAGTGCCTTGGCTGCTGCTGTGGTCCGATGGGATCATGTTGCCTATGGCTGAAGGCTTTGTGTTGGTAGTGGCATAATAGCACCTTAGCTTTCTGCAAGGTTAAGGAATGTGTACACAGATATATTTTTCAGCCTCTGTAGTAGCAGAGACTTAAATAGGCTGAAAAGCGAAAGGAAGAACTGATCTCAGGGGAAATACAATGCTGGAATCAGAGGTACTAGTAGTTTCTTGAATTATCAAGAGCTTTGAAAGTGTAAAGATGGGGTCAGGGAGATAGTTCCATGGCACAAGTGCCTGATGGAAAGTGCAAAGTTGTGAGTTCAAACCCTGGTCCTGCCAAAAGAAAAAAAAAATGTGTAAAGACAAATCTGAGATATTTGTAATTTTTTTTTTCCTTTTCCATTTAGATGCAGTTCGCTCATTAAGCAATGCTGAGGACTATCTTGATGATGAAGACTCAGATTAATTTCCTTCTGGAGCTTTGAACCCTAAAACTTTTGCTTTTGCCATTCCAAAATCTTGTTTTTTGCCAGAGAGTATTGGTAACTTAAAAACAGAAGTCTATGTGCAAGTGGCAGTGTTGCACTGTGTGCAAGGCGAGCGTGTGATTGACCCGCTCTCACCTTTGCTTTGCCAATAAGGGACTGGTATTTGCTGTATAAAGTGCACTGTGTTCACCAGAGTAGAGCAAGAAGAGATTATTTCTATTTATCAAGTTAAAGGAATTTTTAAGATGTTTTTCTTTTAAAAAAAATCAGGATTTTTTGTTTTTTCATTTAAAGTTCTTTACCTCAAGGATTGGGATATTTTGCATTGATTTTTCAAAGGGAAAAAATGCTTATTACAATAGTAGAGTAAAATACTTAACAGAAAATTGTCAGCTATTCTGACGAAAATAAACATTTTAAAAGACTTCATTCCTTTGTCTGTTTTTGCTATATCATTCATTGCTGGTTTTAAGAAAACTTTACATTCATGTAAGAACTGATTTTATTTTATTTTAAAATTATATTTTATATTTATCAGCACAGAATTCTAATTGCCATATTTCTGTTTAGGTTCCTATATCTGCTTTGATTAGTGAAACCAAATAGAGAAAATTCATATCTAATAAAATATAATTTTAATAATTATCAGATATATACTTTATATTCAAGGTTATACTTAAAAGTGAAGAAAAACATTAACTCATTACTGTTACAGTTTGCTTAAGGTTTTAAAGGTTAAATAAATGGATTTCCTTATAAAAGAAGCACTTGTTTCCCATGTGGAATAATCTAGGCCATGAATTTTTTGCATGCATTTTTTTCTCTTTAATAATGTGTTCTCCAAAATGCCCATCATTTGAAGAATGGTTGAAGAAAATGTGGTATTTTTATACAATGGAATATTACTCAGTTATAAAGAATGATAAGCTGGAAGACTTCATATATAAATGGATGTATATTGAACAT